>CAUYRH010030853.1:0-14323 GCA_963574655.1 Perodicticus potto
TGTGGGCAGAGGAATGATTTTGTGTTGTGCCCAATTTCTTTGTGGTTGCTGTATGGTGTGAAGCAAAAGCTCACGCATCCCAGTGTTTCCGTTTTAGGCTCTGTCAAAAAAAAAAAAAAAAAAAAAAAAAAAAAGGGTGAAATGGAAAGTGACAGAAATAAATAAAATACTGATGGGACATGCCACCCATTCCCCATCCCCTTAGAAGAGCCCAGCATCCACTGTTCCCTTGATCTGAAGCAGTTAGGGATCCCTAAGGCAGTGCCAAATACTGATAGGCTCTAAGGTGTGCATGGAAGGAAGAAAGTCCTAACTTCAGACAGCTAACTTTTCTAGAGCCTTCTTTCTTATTTCAAAATTTACATTTTTTTTTTTTAAGTTAGAGTCTTGCTCTATCACCCAGGGAGAGTGCAATGGTGTTCTCATAACTCATTACAACCTTGAACTTAACCCTTAACCTTAACCCTTAACCCTCCTAGGCTTAACTCCCAGGGCTTAACTCGGGAGGCTGAGGCAAGAAGATCCGCTTAAGCCCAGCAGTTTGAGTTTTCTGCAAGCTATGATGCCAAGGCACTCCAGCCTGGGGCAACAGAATAAGACTTTGTCTCAAAAATAATAATCATAGGGGCAGCGCCGGTGGGTCAGTGAGTAGGGCGCCAGCCCATATAGTGAGGGTGGCGGATTCAAACCAGACCCCTGCCAAACTGCAACAAAAAATAGCCAGGCATTGTGGCCAGCATCTGTAGTCCCAGGTATTTGGGAGGCTGAGGCAAGCAATGAGGTTGCTGTGAGCTGTGAGCCCAACCTTAAACTCTTGGGCTTTCTCTTATCAGATACATGATCTGCAAATAATTTTTCCCATTCTGTAGAGTATCTTTTCACTTTCCTGATGGTATATTTTGAAGCACAAAAAGATGTTTCATTTTGATGAAGTCCCGATTTATTGATTTTTTTTGCTCAAGTTTTGGGTAACATATTTAATGAATACATACTTTATTAATTTTTCTACAATTTGCATTTTTTAGTCAATATTTTGCTGAAATGCCACTATTTTTTATGTGTTGGGTCTCTGTAGTTCATAAATTTTCTTCTTTCTTTCTTTCTTTTTTTTTCTGAGACAGTCTCACTATGTCACCTTCTGTAGAGTACTGTGGCGTCACAGCTCACAGCAACCTCAAACTCTTGGGCTTAAGTGATTCTCTTGCCTCAGCCTTCCTAGTAGCTGGGACTACAGGCGCCTACCACAACGCCCAACTATTTTTTTGTTGCAGTCATCATTGTTGTTTAGCTGGCCCGGGCTGGGTTTGAACCCGCAGGCCTAGGTGTATGTGCTGGTGCCCTAACCACTAAGCACAGGCTCCACCTGGCTCATACATGTTCACTGTTTCATCTTACTCATTTTATTAGTAGTCCACAATTTATTAATCACTTCTATTGTTACTGGGCATTTTGACTATTTCCAGCTTTTTGTTAGTACAAAAGGTCTCTCTAAATATCCTTGTTTTTGTCTCCTGGTGCATATATTAAGAGTTTCACTAGAATAAACATTCTCAAGATGTGGTTTGTAGATGCCTGGGTAAAGATAAAAACTATTTTTATAATAACCCTCTGATGTTATTTGCCTTTTTTACTGTGTTGACATTTGCACTAATACCACTGGGAAAAAAAAAAAGAAGAAAATGCCACAAAGGCTATGTTAAACAGTTTGATGAAAACATTTCAGATTGTATATGAAACCAGCACATTGTACCCCTTGATTGCACTAATGTACGCAGCTGCGATTTAATAAAAAAAAAATAATAATACTAAAAGAGACATTTACACTAATACAAGAATGGGTCAAACTGCTGCCACCTTAGCATGAATAAGGCAGTGATACCAAACAGTGCATTGCAATCATTGTATTCCTTACCACCACCACTGGCAGGAAGGAGGGGAAAGGCAATTTCAATGAAGACTATTTCTGTTGAAGCTGTAACATTTACAGGTTTAACTAAATCTTCACCCTAAGGTATACATCTTTTTAATATTCTGTTTGACAAATTGAGAAGTACACATGCAGTGTTTCTGTTGCAATGGAAATATGATGGTTATCTTGAGTAAAAGTACTTAATGTGATTGAGTTGCTTGATAGAATGATTGACGTTAACACTTGGATATTTGCCAGATGTTTTCCCAATAGGTCACTAGATAAGCCTCTTGGTTCAAATTGTCAACTTTATAAACCTATGATGAGATCAAGAGAAAATCAGAATTTCTGTCAGCTTGATAGCTACTTGTACTTTTTTTTAAATAATGAGATTAGTAGTGAATATTAACCAATAAGATTTTTTTTTTTTTAGAGACGGAGTCTCGTTTTGTTGCCCTCGGTAGAGTGCCGTGGAGTCACAGCTCACAGCAACCTCCAGCTCTTGGGCTTAGGTGATTCTCTTGCCTCAGCCTCCCGAGTGAGATTTTTTTTATGAAATTATATAGTGAAATGTGTCAATTCATCAATTCCACATTCAGCAAATGCTTTCGGGAAATAAATCAGTGCTTACCTTCAGTATTCCTACCTTTACTCACTCCCTGAGAATTTCCTTTCTTTCTTGTCAGATCATCAAATGCTTTTGGAACATATTTATCCAGGCTTTTCGACCAGAGACGCCATCTTCCAGTAATTAACCAAAATGACAAACACTAAGGGAAAGAGGGGGAAACACCTGATACATGTTCTCTAGGCCTTTTAGAAAACATGGAATTATTCCTTTGGCCACATATATGTGAGTGTACCAGAAAAGTGATATTGTAGACATCAAGGGAATGGGTACTGTTCAAAAAGACCTGCCACACAGATGTCACTGTGGCAAAACTGGAAGAGTCTACAATGTTACCCAGCATGCTGTTGGCATTGTTGTAAATAAAAAAGTTAAGAGCAAGATTCTTGCCAAGAGGATTAATGTTCATATTGAGCATATTAAGCATTCTACAAGCTGAGATAGCTTCCTGAAATACACGAAGGAAAATGATCAGAAAATGATCAGGAAGCCAAAGAGAAAGGTACCTGGGTTCAACTGAAGCGCCAGCCTGCTCTACCCGGAGAAGCCCACTTGTGAGAACCAACGGAAAGGAGCCTGAGCTCCTGGAACCCATTCCCTATAAATTCATGGCATATAAGGCATATAACATAGCACACAGGAGAACCAAGAGAACCAGCTGAGCAGGAGCATAAAATGCTGGAACCTATTCCCATGAATTCATGGCATAATAGGTGTACAGCATAGCACACAGGAGAACCAAGAGAACCAATGGAACAGGAGGAACATAAGGTGCTGGGACCTATTCCCCGTGAATCCATGGCCTAGCAACCTTTGTCACATTCAATGGAAAGGCACCTCTCCCCAAGCTGCTAGAACCTTTTCCCTATGAATTCATGGCATAATAGGTATTAAAAAATAAAAGGCTACTATAAAGAAAAAAAAATATTTATCCAGGAGTTTTAAAAGTTTTCTGTGGGAGAACTGATCCAGATGCAGGTACCTGGTCCAAAAACGAAAGCAATTCACTTTTACATATAGTGTTTAAGGCGTACGTATTTTGAATGTAATTTCACTTGTCTAAATTCATGGCACAAACTAATATAAAATCAACATTGATCCTCCTACAACCCAGTTTTTGTGATTGGTCACTTTTCAGTTTACTGATTGTCGACTCCAAGATTTGTATTTCCAACCCAGATGAGTCCTCTGAGATTATAGGTCTAGCTGCCTATCTGGAGTCTTCACTTGGATGTCCAACAGACACTCAAACTTAACATGGCAAAAATTGAAAGCTAGGGCTTGGCGCCTGTGGCTCAGCAGGCTAAGGCGCCAGCCACGTACACCTGAGCTGGCAGGTTCGAATCCAGCCCGGGCCCGCCAAACAATGACGGCTGCAACCAAAAAATGGCTGGGCGTTGTGGTGGGCACCTGCAGTCCCAGCTACTTGGGAGGCGGAGGCAGGAGACTCGCTTGAGCCCAGGAATTGGAGGTTGCTGTGAGCTGTGATGCCACAGCACTCTATCCAGGGTGACAGCTTGAGACTGCCTCAAAAAAAAAAAAAAAAAAAAATTGAAAGCTAGGATTTTTGGCCAGGAGCAGTGGCTCGTGTCTCTAATCCTAGTACGTTGCGAGGCTGAGGCAGGAAGATTGCTTCAGACCAGGAGTTTGAGCTCAGCTTGAGCAAGGGCAAGATCCCATCTCTACACAAAATAGAAAAATTAGCTGGGTGTGATGGCTGGTACCTGTAGTCCCAGCTACTTGGGAGGCTGAAGCAGGAGGATGACTTGAGCTGAGAAATTTGAGGTTGCAGTGAGCTATGATGATGCCACTGCACTCTAACCAGGGCAACAGAGTAAGATCTTATGTAAAAAGTAGGACGGGAAGGATAGGAAGCAGGGAGGGAAGGAGGAATAAAGGAAGGAAGGGAGGGAGGAAAGAAAGAAAGAAGGGAAAAGAAAGAAAGAAAAAAAAGAAACCTAGTTTTTTTATCCCCAAATCTGCTCCTTTCCCACTCTTTTTTTCTTTTTTTTTTTTTTGCAGTTTTTGGCCAGGGCCAGGTTCAAACCCGCCACCTCCGGTATATGGGGCTGGGGCCCTACTCCTTGAGCCGCAGGCGCCGCCCCTCTTTTCTGTTTTTAAAAATGGCACCATCACTCATCCATGGCTTGGAATCATTCTTGTCTTTTTTTTTTTTTTTTCCAACCCAAATTCTATCCAGAATTAAATCTGGTAGCTCTGCTTTGGAATGAAACCAACTACCTTTCATCATCTGCACTATTACCAGACTAGTCTAAGGTGAGCATCTTTCATGGGGACAACTATAATAGCTTCCCAATTGACCTCACTGAATCAATGCTAACACTGCCTTCAGGTGATTCTCCATATAATAGCGAGAGTGATATTTTAAAATATTAATTAAAAATTAAATCATGCCCATAACACATGCCCTGGCTGCCTCTCTGACTTCGTTTCTCCTCCTCTTCCCCTCATCTGCTTGGCTTCAGACCAAGCACAGGCTTCCACTGTAGGCCTGTGCCTTCACTGCCCCCTCAGTCTGAAGCATGAATCACTCCCTATGTGCCATTAGGTCTCTGCTCAAAGATCACTTATTCAAAGATGCCTTCCCTGATCAGCCTATTTCTTTCTTTCTATTTATTTATTTATTTGAGACAGAGTCTCAAGCTGTTGCCTTGGGTAGAGTACTGTGTTGTCACTGCTCGCATCAACCTCAAACTCTTGGGCTTAAGCAATTCTTTTGCCTCAGTCTCCCAAGTAGCTGGGATTACAGGCACCCACCACAATGCCCGGCTATTTTGTTGTTGTTGTTGCATTTGTCATTGTTGTTTTGAGGGACTTGCTCCACTGCTGATTTATACGACTGATGCTGTGGCACTCTACCGGGGCTTAGAGTGAGACTGTCTCAAAATGACAACAATGAGAAAACAAAAACAAAAAAACAGGCCTAAGACTATACAAGACATATTTGCAGGTCCTCAATATACACAACAAACCACTGCAGTCTGGGCACATATACTGTATTTTGTCTCTGATTAACCCTTAACTCAAGCATTCCTTTTCGCTGAGTCCTGGTCTATTAGACACAACCTAACTCTTTCAGCCAGTTGTCAACTAAGAATCTTCAAACCCACCTATAAACCGTTAAGTCCCTGCTTTGAGATGTCTCACCTTTTTGGACCAAACCAATGTATGCTTTTCACATATTGATTTATATCTTTACCTATAACTGTGCCTCCCTGAAATGTATAAAACCCAACTGTAACCCCACCACAGCAAATCCACTTGCTCAAGGCTTCTTAGGTGTGGCTCCAGGTCTCAGTCCTCAAATCTGGCTCAGAATAAACCTCTTTAAATTATTTTACAGAGTATGGCTTCTTTCCCATTGACAGGTTAGATGGAAATCACCTTTTTGAGAGACTTGCTGCACCACTGATTTATACAACTGATGAGTATTTCTTCTAGACAAGAAATGACAAATGGGGGTGGTACCTGTGGCTCAAGGAGTAGGGGACTGGCCCCATATACTGGAGGTGGCGGGTTCAAACCCGGCTCCAGCCAAAACTGCAAAAAAAAAAAAAAAAAAAAAGAGAAATGACAGATAATGGACTGGTTCTGACTGGTTTACAAAGGTTACTCCCCAGATACCTGTGCGTTTCCTCTTTCACCTTTAATTCAGAGAGCCTAATTTTAATATATAGGGTATCACTGTACATAGGGAAAATGGGAAATTATAGGTAAGTGTACCTTTATTTACAAAATATTCTTTACAAAATCTTATAAAATATTTACAAAATATTCTCTACATGTTGTCCACTTCTTTCTACACACATATGAAGTCTTCTCTCCCACTCTTGGTGAACACATCCCAAGACATCTGTTGTTTGTTTATTTTTGAGACAGAGTCTTACTCTGTTGCCCTTGGTAGAGTCCCGTGGCATCATAGCTCACAGAAACCTTCAGACTCTTGGGCTCAGGTGAGTCTCTTGCCTCAGCCTCCCAAGTATTGGGGACTACAGGTACCTGCCACAATGCCTGGCTATTTTTAGAGGCATGGTCTTGCTCTGGCTCAGGCTGATCTTGAACCTGTGAGCTCAGGCAATCTACGCACCTCAGCCTCTCAAGTGCTGGGATTACAAGTGTGAGCCACCTTGCCTGACCCAAGATATCTGTTGTTGTATAAGTAATTGCATTTTGATGCATTCCTTTAAATGATCTACGTTTCTAATCTTTTCCTTGTACACTATGGCTTTTAAGTGGCCCTACAAGTATATAAATATAAAAAATTTGAAATATGAGCTTGTTGGCTTGGTGCCTGTGGCTCAATGGGCTAAGGCGCCAGCCACGTACACCTGAGCTGGCGGGTTCGAATCCAGCCTGGGCCCGCCCAACAATGACAGCTGCAGCCAAAAAATGGCCAGGCGTTGTGGTGAGGGCCTGTAGTCCCAGCTACTTGGGAAGCAGAGGCAGGAGCCTCACTTGACAGGAATTGGAGGTTGCTGTGAGCTGTGATGCCACGGCACTCTATCCAGGGTGACAGCTTGAGGCTCTGTCTCAAAAAAAAAAAAGAAACATGAGCTTGTTAATTTTCCTATGTATGGAGACTTTTGGAACGCCCTGTATTTAAGTGGTAAGTCTCCACCTCAAAGTGAACATTATCCACTTGCGATATGCATGTTTCCTTACTACACATGTGCGTGTGTATTCAGAGCTCTTCCTGTAACTTGTTGAATATATATGCTTGGCCAACCCTTTCATCATAGATAGATTCCTGTCTCATCTTTCCCTACCTCAAAATGCCTGGACCTTAGGCTGTATTTCCAAGCCTGGGAAAAAATCTAGCCTATAGGCTACAACCCTCTGTGTGAACTTGAAACTGAGCAGAGTGGTTCCTCGCTGCAATCCCTACTACTTGGGATGCTTAAGCAGGAAGATTAAGGCCAGGAGTTGGAGACCAGTGTGGACAACATAGAGAGACCTTAACTCTAAGAATATTTTTTGAAATTTCAGACAGACAAAAGGTCCTCTAAAGAGCTTAAGGGTGTGCCAAACTGAGCCTGTCCAGTAAATAGAAGGAAATATTAAGGGCATTGTCCTGCAGCATACCCACAGGTTCTTACATCAAACAGATTTAGAGCCATGAATTCTAAATTCTGACTAATGGCGTGAACCACACTGAACTTTTTTTTTAAAACCTCAAAAATTTTTATTGAGACAGAGTCTCACTATGTCGCTCTCAGTAGAGTACTGTGGCATCACAGCTCACAGCAACCTCAAACTCTTAGGCTTAAGTGATTCTCTTGCCTCAGCCTCCCAAGTAGCTGGTACTACAGGTACCTGCCACAACGTTTGGCTATTTTTGGTTGTAGTTGTCATTAGCATTTGGCAGGCCCGGGCTGGATTGGAACCCGCCAGCTCCAGTGTATGTGGCTGGCACCCTAGCCACTGAGCTACAAGTGCCAAGCCTAAACCCCTAAAATGTTTAAGAGAAGTGTTCTGGTGGAAGTACTATGAGCTTGAACTGAAGGGGGTGGGGGAGGAGTAAAAAACAAAAGGTAGGCTCTGTGCCCGTAGCACAGTGTTGGCCACATGCACTGAGGCTGGTGGGTTTGAGCCTGGCCTGGGCCAGGTAAACAATAATGGCAAATGCAACCAAAAAATAGCTGGGTGTTTGTGGCGGGAACCTGTAGTCCCAGCTACTTGGGAGTCTGAGGCAAGAGAATCGCTTAAGCCCAAGAGTTGGAGGCTGCTGTGAGCCATGACAGTACAGCACTCTACAGAGGGTGGCATTGTGAGACTCTGTCTCAAAATAAACAAACAAACAGTAACTTGGGGCTCCTAATCCTCTCCATCTGGGAAGCAGTTTGAGCCAACATTCAATTGCTACTTCATTTTCTTATGGAAAATAAAGGTTGCAACTCAGAAGGTGGGACCAAAAACCTCGTAAGACAACTCACAGAGTAAACCAAGTGGTAATGAAGGAGCTCACACCATGTTCTCAGTGGATTTCAGAGTTGCTAAGGGCCCATGATGGCTGTGTGCCTCCCATTTTCCCTATTTTCGAACTTGAGTGTCTACAGGGGGTATCTTTCTTTTTTTTTTTTTGAGATAAGAGTCTCTGTCAATGAAAAGCAAAACATGAAAATATAGCCAATGAAAACTTGTCACAAGAACTCTGACTTCTTGATACTGCTCACTGTAAGACTCCACTGCACCTATCAATGTCAAGTCAATTTCTACAAAGGCTAGTTGCTGCAAAACAGAGAATAAAACCACATTTGTCTACCAAAAAAAAAAAAACCAAGAGTATCACTCTGTCACCCTGGATAGAATACTGTGGCATCATAGCTCAAGCAACCTCAAACTCCTGGGCTCAAGAGATCCTCCTGCCTCAGCTTCCCGAGTAGCTAGGACTGCAGGTGCCAGACATATCACCCAAGTAGTTCTTCTATTTTTTTAGTGGAGATGGAGTCTTGTTCTTCCTCAAGCTGGTGTGGAACTCCTGACCTCAGACAATCCACCTGCCTTGGCCTCCCAAAGTGCTAGGATTACAGGCATGAGCCATCTCACTGGCCCAGACTATTTGAGTTATCGCATACCTCTCCCACCATTGTATTATGTACCTGTGAGGACAGTTAACTTGTTTCTTTGTTTCAAAAGTGTTCAGATTCTGAAGAATGGTACTCAAGGAGCTGTACCCAAGGGACTGGTCTGAGGAGCCTCTTCTATACCTGTACCTAACACAGATGAGATTTTGGATCTTGAGCTTCAGTGTGATGCTATATTGAAATGAGATTTGTGGGGGTTGAGGTTTTAGTGGAAGAATATGTGCATTTGACATGTGGGAAGTATTTGTAGACAGAAGGCAGATTGTATTTTCCAAAGATGACTACAATATTTCCTATTCTACATGCTCTTCTAGAATCTAGATCCTGGCCACTCTTCATTCAAGAGGTGACCTCTGTGTTCTTGAACTTCAGTGAGCCTTATGACTAGTGACAGTACCTAGCTTCCAAAACCGTCAAATGAAAGCCATGCAATTCTGCCTTGCTGTCTTGGGATGCTCTTTTTTTTTTTTTTTGAGACAGAGTCTACCTCCTGTTGTTGAGTGCCATGGCAACACAGCTCACAGGAACCTCAAACTCTTGGGCTCAAGTGATCCTCTTGCCTTAGCCTCTGGAGTAGCTGGGACTACAGGTGCCTACCACAAAGCCTGGCTATTTTTAAGAGATGGGGTCTCCCTCTTGCTCAGGCTGGTCTCAAACTCCTAAGTTCAGGCAATCCACCCACCTCAGTCTCCCAAAGTGCTAGGATTACAGGTGTGAACTACCATGCCCGGCCTGGGATGTTCATTCTTGAAACTCAGCCCAAGTAGCCTGTGAAAAGACCCAGGTGGAGAGATATTGAGACCCTTCTGTTTATAGCCACACCCACCTTAAATAATCCTGATCTCGTCTGATCTTGGAACTAAGCAGGGGCTGGTCTGGTTAGTACTTGGATGGGAAAACCTAAACACAGCCCTGCCTAAGGTCCCAGTTAATAGCCAGCACCAAACTCCCTACCATGAAAGTAGAGCCTCCAACTTCTCAAACTGCCAGATCCACTGCCACTTGGAACAGAAGTGATCTTCTTTTACGGAGTCCTGTTCACTTTGCAGACTTGAAGATACCTGGTTATTGCTTTAAGCTACTGTGTGGTGGGGTGAATGTTATAAAACAATAGAGAACAGAAACACACCTCAAAACATAATCATGTAAAACAAGAACAATCTCTTTTTCTCACAAATATGCAATTTGACAGAGCAAACTGGGACATCTCTTTTCTGCTCTAGGATATCTGAAGGTTTCACTGGGAAGAATTCAATAGCTGGGGACCAGAATCATCTGGAGATTTTCTCACTCACATATCTAGCACCTAGGGTGACTTCTGCTCTAGTCCACTCACTGAACAGTCACAAGTCCATCCAGACTTAAAGGAAAGGAACATAGGCTTCTGATCTGTAAAACTCTTTGTGGCATTTCTTCACTGAAGAAATGTCAAAGAATGTAAAGTTGTATTTCTTTTGTTTGAGACAGAGTCTCACTATGTCACCCTTAGTAGAGTGTCACGGCGTCAGAGCTCACAGCAACCTCAAACTCTTGGGCTTAAGCGATTCTCTTGCCTCAGCCTCCCAAGTAGCTGGGACTACAGGTGCCCACCATAACGCTCAGCTATTTTCTGTTTTTTTGGTTGTAGTTGTCATTGTTGTTTGGCAGGCCAAGGCTGGATTTGAACCCGCCAGCTCCGGTGTATGTGGCTGGCATCCTAGCCGCTGAACTACAGGCGCTGAGACTAAAGCTGTAAAGCTGTATTTCTTAAATGCCACAGTTTTAATGTATTACGTATGAACTCAGATTTTCTGTGTATGTATTGACATTAGTTTTGGAAAATTCTCAGCCATTATCTCTTGAAATGCCATACAGCCTGATGTCAAGGAAAGAAAGAAATGACTCCTTTCAGATTATCATGCTATGATTTTCCAAAGTCTATTCTTACATCAGGAAGTGAGAGGGGAAATAGGTCATTAGTCATTCACTCTTGGAATAGTTTATAAATTTAACTATTGTCCCCAACTCCTCCTCTCAGAAGATTCTTCTCTGAGCTCTAGAGTGAAAAGGTCAGCTGCCTTTCCTCATACCAATACCCCTCTCTATGCTTTTGCAAAGACAATTCTACCCCACTACAGTAGCTGAACAGAAAACATTGGATGGCCATTCTCTTACAGACAGAAAGGTCTACAGCTTTTAAAGTTTACCTATGGCTTAAAAAATAAACTGGAAGAAAATAAAAATTAACAAGGTTGTTGTATACCTCTGAATCTCCTAGAGCAAGCATGTATTACATTAGTAAAATTAATGACAAATAAAATTTATTCAATCAAGTTATCTAATGCATTACAATTTGGGGAAAGCACTCTTCTGGGTACCTCCTAGATGTCGGCAGAAGAAGGATATAATTTGATTCCAAGCATCTACCTGAGCCCTAGAATGAGGCCTGGGTTCCCCACCCCAGACCACGGGTTTGTGCAGTAATATATGAAAGGAAGCTGGGCACATAGGGAAGTAAGGAGGCTCAATATAATGCCCAGCCCCAGGGTAGCACACAATCTCGGGTTTTTCCTTTCCATGGGTCTGTAACCGTTCAGAAGCTACCTGGGCATAGAACTCACTCCTCCAGTTGTGGTCGTCTTGACCAACAATGAAGAGGATGGGCCCCTGGGCTTTCTCTATTGGAATCATGCTGGGGTTCTCACAACCTCCAATCATATCATTTCGTACATCCACAATGTCCAGGAGGCCTGAGAAAGCTACTTTGATTCTCCTCAGGTCATAGCCCAAGGGTGGGATGCTGGTCTGCTTATAGTATACGCCTCTGTTTCCACTGAACGCAGATCCATTGATGGAAACTGTGGCTGAGATATTCTTCAAGAATGAGGCCATTGAGAGACAAATATCAGCCCCCAGAGAAATGCCCAAAAGCCCAATACCTGGGCCCTTTACCTGGAAGCAAAGAAGAGAGAAGAGTCAAAAACACATCCAACGCAAAAATGTTTTTCTAAAATGCAACTAGAGATGCTACCAGCTTTAATCTGAGAATTGCCCAAATAAGTAGTTCTTAGCTTCTAAAAGGAGGAGACAAGTTCTGATGAAAATCTGAGAATATAAGCTGATATCAGAAGATTAAAGTTTAAAAATAAGCATGCAAAGAAACTAAATTAGAAGCTCAATTTGCACTATAAAAGGCATCTTAATGTTATTAAATATAATTTCAAATGAATTTTACCATTAATTCTACCACCATCAATCCATCTGGCAGTGAAAGTGAAAAGAATAATAAGCTCAAAAAGTCTCCACAAGAGGCAGGGCGTGGTGTAACTGTAATCCTAGCACTCTGGGAGGCTGAGGTGCATGGATTGCTTGACCTAGGAGTTTGAGACCAGCCTAACTAAGAGTGAAACCCATCTCTACTAAAAAGATAAACTAGCCAGGTACGGTGATGCATGCCTGTAGTCCCAGCTACTTGAGAGGCTGAGGCAAGAGGATTCATTGCTCAAGCCCAGGAGTTTGAGGTTGCTGTGAGCTATGACAAATGGCAAATGGCACTCTACCCAAGGCAACAGAGTAAGTGTCTCCAAAACAAACAAACAAAAAAGCCAAAAAAAAGCTCCAAAAGAAATCTATGTCAAAAGGAACAGAATAGCATCTCTGCACCTGGTAGAGGCATCACCCCTCTATGGAGATATTTCTAGAGAGCCTGATTAAATAAAGGACATGGGAGAACCTGGGGGTGCTGAAGCATGTACCATAAGGCTTCTTCAAAGTACTCCAGGTGTATGCTGTCCAGTTCCTTGGGAAGATCTTCAAAGTTATAATAAGCTAGAGCCAATGTGGCAAAACCATGGCCAGCCAGAAGGCTGGCTCGATATTCCAATAGGCCCCCTCCAAGACCAAAGATGTCAATGATCCCTGGGAAGGGTCTAGGTCCTAGGAAACAGAAATTATAAAGGCAAGGCATTACACAATGTAAAGAATTTGCTTTCCTTTTACACATCATTCTAAATCAGCGGTTCTCAACCTGTGGGTTGAGACCCCTTTGTAACAATGAAAATACATCTCGGCATTAGGAAGGTTGAGAACCACTGTTCTAAATCCTAAATCTAGTGGGTTCTTATAAATCAAAGGAAAGAGAGCAAATGCCTGAGTCACTACTGAGAAGGGATACAAAGGTTCTTGGAGAGAGAAAAATCTAAAACAGAGTACCTTCTCATGAATGATTTGACCCTCCTAATGATTCTATGCTAAGACTCTAAGTAACAAAGGAGTAACAAAGAAGGAGTAACAAGGTCTTTTGTTATGAATACATCATGGAAAGAGGCATTTCACATTTTAAGTGGTGTTGACAAAGTGCTCTGTTGGGAGACTGGGACATAGAAATAAGGCTCTAAAACAGAGCTTTATGTTGTGTTACATCAACCCTCAGGTTTTTTGTGTACTGATAATTTCAGGTGACTACTTAAAAGCAAGGAAAGAAAAAGAAATATCCAGAGTTGTCTTTAGGTGAGGGAAGCATGGAGTCTGAATTGTGATCTATAGTAAAGCCGGACATGAAGAAGTGGAGAAGAAGCCAGTGTGCCTAGGACACTTGAGAAGAAGACGTGGCAACCACTTCTTTGATGGTGAGCATTTTGTCTAAGATCAGTGGGGCTGATGACTGCGGAGCCCTTAGGGGAGTGCTTAACAGCAAACAGGTCAATGCACCTACCAATCTCTGCCGAAGAGTAACACCCACCTCGCGGGGATATTGCAGAGATTTAATGGTATAATGTAAGTAAAACAGTGCAGAAAATCAAAATCCTCCGTTTTGGTCAAGTGGCTATTGGCAGCCAATTCCAGCTTTTCTGACCTTACCCCAGGGCCAAACCCCAGCTAGAGCAGCACGGCCACCGGCAGCCCAGACTACCTACGCTCACACCACACCCACCGCCCGGCTCACCTGGCGGCAGGAAGAGCGTGGCCCGCACCCGGCCTGCGCGCACAGGCTCCCGCTGCACCCCGGGCGGCAAAAAGTCGCGCTCTTGCACCGCCCGGCCCAGCAGCCGCCCGCACTCCGGCCCGTGGCCGTCCAGCACCTCCAGCTCCACGGCGAAGGGCGTCTGCACGTCGCGTTTAACCAGCCGCAGCAAGGGCTTCTCGGGCTCCAGGGCCCAGAGCAGCCCCATGGGCTCCAGCCCCGCGAAGCTGCCGCCCAGG
>CAUYRH010030855.1:0-31244 GCA_963574655.1 Perodicticus potto
GCTGTCATTGTTGTTTGGTGGGCCCAGGCTGGATTCAAAACCGCCAGCTCAGGTGTACGTGGCTGGCGCCTTAGCCCGTTGAGCCACAGGTGCCGAGCCTTGTTGAGAAATTTTTGCATCTATATTCATTAGTGAAACTGGTCTGAAATTCTCCTTATTAGTTGGGTCTTTACCTGATTTTGGTATCAGGGTGATATTTGCTTCATAGCCCATAAGAATTCTCTAAAATTTGAAAACAGTTGCCAGTTCTTCCCCAGTTGGCCATAGCATCTCCATTTTTAGTGCAAGCCTCCTCATTTTAAACATAAGAAAAATAATCCCCTTGTGGGAGAGAGAACTGACCAAGATCACAAAGCTAGTAACTAAAGCTTCTGACCCCTGATCCAGTGGTCTTTATATTTATTTATTTACCTATTTATTCAACAAATATTTTACAAGCATATACATATGATGTACATACATACATATATATATGTATATATATACATATACACACACATAGCAGCTAATATAGGGCTACAATTTAAATGTGATTTAACTCTGCCCACAGAAGGACAAAAATTTTAGTAAAATATAAGACATGTGGACAGATAAAGCTACCGCTACTATAGTTGGAAGGAAGTGAAGGAAATTGTACTCATTAAATGCTTTTTAAATGTCAAACCCTGCCAGATACAGCAATATATTATTTAATTTCTCAACTATATTCTAAGGTTGACAGTATCACATCATTTTGCTCATTTAAAAACTCAAAACTGTCTCAGTTTATTTGTCATTGATGCACAAGACACCACCCAATTATAGTGATATAAAACAATTTTATTATGCTCAGAGGTTCTGTGGGCCAGGAATTAGGGCAGGAAGCATCAGGGGTGGCTTGTTTATCCTCCAAGATATCTGGAGAAGTGGAGAAGTCTCAAAAATCTAGAGGCTAAAATAATCAAGAGATTTCTTCACAAAGAGGTTTGGAATCTGAGCTGAAATGAGGGCTGGGCTTAGTTGAGACTATTTATCAGAGGCACCTACAGGTGACTTCTCCACATGACTTGGGCTTCTGGTGGCAGTTGGCTTCTAACAGCATCTGAAGTCATATGATGCCATTTGCATGGTATTCTTTTGGTTGAGGCATGTGCCAGGCAAGTGTGGATTAACTTACAAATTAGACTCCAGTTTGTAATGGAGAAGTGAAAATGTCACAGTGTATAAGTGGCTGTGGTGTAACTGCAGCAAACATCTAAGGCCCACCATTAAAGGCTGGTACGTGGGGAGGCAGGTGATGACGCCAGGGCACTCTGGCTCTAGCAGATTCTTTTCTGATGCTTCAGAACATGGGGAGATTGTTACGTTATTCAAGACTTTATGAAGGAGGGACTATTTGGAGTAGACTTTGAAAGAAGAGAGAGATTTGGCCCATGTGGAGGTAAAGATCCTTCTGGATATGGGGTAAAGTGTGCCTGAGTCACAGAATCAGCCACTATAGACTTCCTTCACTGTCTCCAGGCAGCTTTCTATTCCAAACAAAGGGATGTGGATAATCTTCCCCTCCCAACAGTAAGCAGGAACACTAGACATTGAAAAGATTTTGTCACTAAAAGCTGGTATTTTTTGCCAGAGGGCAAGGTCACCTGGATGACTATTGCCCATTATGTAGGAAACTAAACTTGTTACATAGCCTAGAAATAGACAGAAAGGACAGGGGCAAATGGAATAAGAAAAAAAAAAATCTCAATTTGGGAGACTGGGTATGATGAAATCGTCCATGATGAGCAGCATGTGAGGATAGGTGGAACCCATGCTCTGCACTGGTGGTCTCTTGAGCTCCTGGGTAATCAAAAATAGCTCAAAGAGCATTTTGAAAGAGAACCTTGTGGGATTTCATTAGCTAACAGTATACCCCATACAAAGGGAGTCAAGTGCAAGCTTCAATCACAGAATAAGAGGTCTTCATGGAGATTTTATGGGTGACCAGTGAAACTATTCTGTATGATACTAATTTGGATGAAATATTTTTTCCATTACATATTTTAAATTAGTTGTTATTCATATAAAGAACAGTTCTGATTTTAGCAGACATATTTTGAAGATTGCAAAAAACATAAATGAAAAAATTATGAGTACCAAAAATCTAACAATTTTCAACGTCCTCTCTCACCAGTCCCATCACCTACTGAACACATTCCCATAGCCACTGTCACCTGCATCATAGCTCATTATGTTATATATTTATTTCATTGCTTGTTTAGTAACAATCCCCCCATGAGAATGGGAGTTCCATGTGGATGGTCATTTGATTCTACATTCTCTGCATAAGAACAATGCTTTCAAATGGTGGTCACTTAAATATTTGTTAAATAAATCAGTCCCCAGGGCCCAGGAAGAAAGATTGACAAGCAAACTTTCCCCTAGTCTTGAGATGGAGCATTTCACCCCATAACACCATCAGTGAGCCAAGAGTGGTTTTCTTACCACCAGCACCAGAATTCCAAATTCAGCCTGGGAAACTCAACTTCAGGGAGGTTTGGGATGCAAGGTCGGGTCTTCAATGCTATAGTTGTATGACCTTAGCCTATCACTTAGCTTTTCTGAGTACTAATTTCCTTGTTTGTGAAAAACATATTTCTACCAGAAGTTTGTTGTAAGGATCAAGTCAGGAAGGTATTGGGCAGATGATGATGAGGTAGGGCTCCCTCTGTCAGGCAAAGCCCACATTACTTGCTGCCAAGCTTGGATGAGTGGAAGAAAAGGACAAGACAAAATAAAAGAAGCAACTAGTCAAAGGGGGACAAGCAGAGACAAGGGAGAGAAGGAGGCTGGGAGATGGCAAAAAGAGATACCTATTAAAAGGAGAAAGGAAGGGAAAAGTAAGTGTAGAAGAGAGTAAATGGGAGGAGCATACATGGTCAGGGGGAAGAAGGTAAAGAAAAGAAAAAGAAAAGAAAAGAAAGCAAGATAGAAGAGGAGTGTGAGGAAGGTAGAGAAAATGAGGAGTGTAAGTAACAAGGGGCCATAAGATTGACAGAAAGGAGGGAGAAAATGTGGAAGGATGGAGGGCGGGAGGGAGGGAAGAAAGGGAGGGAGGAAGGGTAAGAGAAGAGAAACAAAAGGAAGGGAAGGGAAGAAGGAAGTGAGGGAGGAATAGAGGGTTAGGAAGGAAGAGAGGAAGAAATGGAGGGAAAGAGGGAGGGAGGCAAAGAAGGAAAGAGGAAGTAGAAAACAAACAGGAAGGAAAGTTAAAGATTGAGAGGGGAGAAAAAAATTATGAGAAAAGATGCAAAAGAAAGTAATGGAGAGGTCCTTGAACACGGGAAGCCAGGATTGCCAGAATTAATTTCAGAGTTCAGGGATAACTGGCCCCCAAATCCAGACTGTAGGCACATTTGTCCCTCCATCTGCTGGTCCTTGTCCTGGCCAACCCTCCAGGAGGAGCTCAATCCAGTCAAGTTGCAGAGCTCAGGTCCCCAGAGCGTCTGGACTCACCCCTCCTGAACTAATCCTTCATTTCATGCTCCCAAGCCCCTCTGATTGGTTCTGACAATTAGCGCAGCCTTGGCTGGAATGCACCTCTGTGTTTACAGCACGATGTCAGCTCCAGCAGACACCATTAGCTCTGACTTTATGGGGATTTATTCAGCCTATTACCATGACTCATACTCTAGTAATGAGGTCTCTCTCCCAGGAGCTCAGCACTTTGCAGCTGGCGCCCATCCTTCCTGCTTCCCCAGTGGTTCCGTTTTTGTTTTATTTTTTTCCAGATTTTTCTGGCTTCCCCTTTGGCCTCAAATACTATCTGAAGTGGGTGGAGGGGCAGGAAGTGGTCACTGCAACTTCTTTCTTGCAAAAACTTGGAGCCCCTCAGCACCACTTGGCTAAACCAAGTCTATAAACAAGTAGTGAGAAAACATACAATATGAAGAAAATGGGGCTTATATTTTAGGGAGACAGGAGGGAAGTCTTGAATTTGCTATTAAGAACCCAGACCTGTTCAAAAAATGTTGTTATCTCTTTATCCTCCTTACCATAATCTAGAATGTCAGAGATGGAACAGAACTTAGACTAAAGAGACAGACCAAATTCTCAGCACATAGATGGGGAAACTGAGGTCCAAAGACAGGAAGAGACTTGCCCAACATCTCACAGTGGGTCCTATTTTGATCTGGAACTCATAACTTTTGATTCCTCTCTTCTCTACATTCTTTTAATTTATTAATTCGTTTATCCATTCAAGTAAATCTTTGAGATGACAATAAGGGTTAAGTCCTCTCTGAAGCCTTCCAAGACACTCATGGTTAGCTGGGCCCCTACCGTCATTCTACGCCTTCTGAACCCTGAGTTCCTACATTGGGATTACAGGCTTCACTGCTGCATTTACTTTCTTACGTATAAGGAGGGTGTCTCCTCTTCTAGACTGGGCTCGTCTAGACAGAGAACTGATCTTATTCACGTATGTAACCTTATCCCTGGTGCAAGACATGGCACAAAAGTGTAAGAAAAGTTTGATAAAAGAACAAATGAATGAATAGGCTCCAAAACCTCCAAACTTCAGATCACCCACTAAGCTGGCAGGTAGTGTCACAGGTTCAGCCAGCTAACGCAGTGCAAACTCTTTTTTGAGTAGATCCTGCCTACCCCTTTCCTCCTGCCTTCCTGATCCGTGTTTTCTCCTACTACTGGGCAATGTGAGCCACCTGCCTTACGAGAGACTGATTCATACTGATTTAAAATTTTACAGAAGTTTATTAGAACTTGAAGATGAAATAATAAGCCTGTTTTCCCATGGGGGCTGGCATGACCACTTTCAAGGTGCAGTGCTCCCTTAGCTGACTTTAGAGATCACTAAGGATCCTATGCAAACCGAGCCAAATACAGCTTTTGAAAAGAAACATTAGGTCATTAAATCTCAGCAAAATGAAGGGAAAAGAAAGAGCTAGAGGGAGGTTTAACTCACCTGCCAACCTGATTTGGATGCTTTCTGCTGTTTCTTAAGTCTAAAGGGAGGGGAAAGAAGACTCTAAGGGATAAAGGTCCCCCATTCCCAGGACAAAGACCCACTGTGGTCTGCAAGAGGGCAAGAAACAAACAGGCAGCCATTTCCACCCAGGTAGACTATAAATCCAGCCTTTATTACCTTTTATTATGTTGTTTCAACAGACTCTTAAAGACAGCACAACGGTGGGCTGATAGCTGCACTAAATCTCTTTCATTTTCTCCCCATATTACTTTCGCTTCCTGAATTTTTTTTTCCTCTCTCTCTCTCTCTCTCCATGAGTCAAATTTTATTGGTCTTCTCTAGAGGATGGCAGTAGAATGGAAACATTGTTTATGATTGGAAAAGAAAACTAAACAACCCCCAAACCTCAAAACTGTGAGCTAGCAATGAATGGATGTGTACAACCTATATATGTATAATTTTTTATATTTATATGCATATATACATATACATAAACACACACTCATATATGTAAGCCAGGGAGGCAGAGGAGTAGCATAAATCTAATTATAGCAAAATGGGGGTGGGAGGAGAGGGTGAACATAAGAACAATTTACTGCCAACATAACAAAGGCTGAGATGGAATTAAAATAAACTAAAGGTCACAATTTTTAAAAGCCTTACTTAAAGAACAGGATTCTGTTAAGAGCTAAAAAGAGGTTCCAAGAATACTAAGAGGTGAGGAAAGGGGAAGAGGAGGAGAGTGGGAGAGAAAGAGGAAGAGAAAGAAGAGGAACAGGAGGGGGAGGGAAGAGGATGAGGGAAAGGGAAAGGAGGAAAAGAGAAGAAAGGGAAGAAAAGGAAAGAAGAGGAGAATGGGAGTGCAGAAGGGAAGGAGAATGAGAATGAGAAACGTATTAGGGAAAATTAAATTCTGGGCTCTTTCTGTCTCAGCTCTATAGCAAGGCTCAAAAACATGTCCATGGAATTTGCTGAACCAGATATTGAACAAAGACCTTCAACAAGTTTTCTCTTCTCTTTCTTTTTTTTTTTTTTGCGGTTTTTGGCCAGGGCTGGGTTTGAAACTGCCACCTCCAACATATGGGGCCAGCACCCTACTCCTTTGAGCCACAGGTGCCACCTAGTTTTCATTTTCTTTATTAATCAATTATTAGTGCCTTTGAAGGAACTGTATACTAGATGCCCACCTTCTTACTACCCCTCCTCATCCTTACGTATGACTTACATTCACACAAGCATATTGCACCCCCACCCCCACCCTACAGATGTGGCCATCACCATTCTCTAAGACTGTAAAGTCTCTAAAGACTCTTTAATCTACCTTGTATTTATTCTGATAGAGTCAGCCAATGCTCTTCCTCATCCCTGAAACTCATTGCTCAGATTTTTCTCTGAGCCTCTTACCCTCCTTCAGCATGCCTCACTGATGTTTCTGGACCCTCTATGCCTAAAGGACCTTTTCCACATTTGCATTATTCTGTCTTTAAGACCTAACTTTCAGCTCTTTGAGAAATGGTGCCACACGCACACCCTCAAGATAAGCTGGCTGCCTCCTTCACAGCCTTGCTCTCCCTTTTACTAGTTGTGTAATCTTGGGGAAGCTAAAATCCCACGCGAGTCTCTGTATCTTTATTTGGCAAATGGAGGAGACACTACCATCTACATCATGTGCTGTAGCCAGGTTTAAATAAGATGAAAGGTGAAAAGTGCTGGCCCTACCCTCCTGTCCAACTCTTTGCCACTTTCTGACTGAGAGACAGGGAGGCAAGTGACCTAGGTTCTAAAATTTGCTCCAGAGAAATGAACATTACAGTCACTGTTTTGAAGTATCATGAGATATTATAATACAGTCATTATAAGTTCATTTGATGATGCTGGACTTCCTGGATTCAAATGCAATCTATGCCACTTGCTGCTGTGCAACCTTCGGGTGAATTATTTAACTTCTCTTTGCCCTTATTTTCTCATTTTAAAAGCTATTAGTGGAACATTCTCTAGATTGCTCTTTCAGGGATTTAATGAATTAAGTGAAGCGCTTAGAATAGTTCTAGACACATGGGCAAGTTTCCATACATATTAACAATGATCATCATGACTTTAGTGAAGAACACAGACACGAGATATAAGCTCATCAAGTGGTAATCTATCTCCATTCAGGAGGTAAAATCCTACCACTTCTAGGGTTAAAATCTATCAATACAGGAAACGCACCACAAGAAAACGGGATTTTCATCTTGTATAGTCAAGGTGAATTTTTGATGCCATCAATATCAAGAATTTATTTTTCATTTGTATTCCTTATGCTCCAATGTACTTTGTTCAAGTACAGCATTTTCCCAGTCAGATCTCATGCCCAGAACTTGGGAATTCACCAGATAGGAAACTTTTGTTGTTTCTAATGAGGAAACCAATTCTTCAAGCCTTGTTAGAATTGCCAAACAGGGTCTCCTGCTGGGCAGCTTCATTTACTTAGCATCTCCTGCTGAGAGACACCAGTACCATTCACAGAACAGGGAACAGAAGACAGACAACTGAATGAGAAATACCAATTTACATGCTGAAATTTGTCATCACCTTCCAGAGAAAAGGAACAGATTTTTTTTTTTTTAACAAAATGAATTTTTGGAGTTAGGCAAAGCCATTGCATTTATACTCTAAAAACCTCAGAGTTAAACAATAAAATGTTAAAAGCTGCTAAAATGACAAATCTCCAATTAACAGAAAGCAGTGAGGAAGGAATGATTCTTAGGCTACTTCCTAGTTCACTAAGAAAATGCTGTAATCCATTAGTGATGTCTGCCGTGGGCAAGGAGTTGGACAGTGTTGGACCAATTTGCCATGTTCTTTCTGTTCCTGATCTAAACCAACTTCCTAATTTTACAGATGTGTTCAAGTTCCCTACGTGGAAGTTCAGACTGTATTCATTTTGAAATGCCATTTTAGTACATACAAATTTACTGAGCTATGAAGAGCTGAATAAATAAGATTGATTTGTGTATTCTTGGCAAGCAATTGGATACAGCTAAACAGATTTTATGGACTCTTGAATAATGTTATTTCTCAAATAGTTTAAACCATCTTTTCCCCATCCCCATTGGTAATTTTGTTTTTAATCCTTACTAGCCATTAAAAATAGGCTGACACTTGTTAAAATCTTTACTGATTCTAAAATACTAAAGTGTAGAAATAAATTGGATTTTACCAAGATGACAGGAATAAACAAATCAAGAAAAGCATATATGATTACTGTGAGTAATCTTCTAAGAAATCTAACTTAAAGAGTTTTGTTGTTTGGGGGATGCTTTGGGTTTTGGGTTTTTGTTTTCTTTTAATCTTTCATGTAGTTCATAGATTCAGGGATTTCTTTTGTTGGTGTTGTTGTTGTTGCCCTAACAATAATACTAATGATACAACTGTTTGTGCTTCACACTCTGGATATTTAAAAAAAACCAAAAAACAAACTTCTCCTTTCCCTTAGGTTATCTCACTTGATCTTCACAATAGCCCCCCTGGGTGGTCATGGAAAGAATTTTTATCCCCATTTAACAGAGAAGGTAATTGAGCTTCAGAGATAATTGGAAATTGAATTCCAGAGATAAATGGATGGAAAAAACAATGAAATTCATTTTCCCATTCCTCTCCTCTCCTCTCCTCTCCTCCTCCCCTCTCCTCTCCTCTCCTCTCCTCTCCTCTCCTCTCCTCTCCTCTTCTCTCTCTCTGTCACTATCCAGATTGAATAAGCTAATGTCACTGATTTGGTCCAGAGTTTTAGCCCATCAACCCTAATAATCCCTGTGCAACAAACAGGAATAAGTCAAGTTACAAATTGTCAAATACTAAACAAAAGGCACAGGATTCTACAATAAGTGAATGATGAAAGTTACTTTCAGTGATAGGAGTCATAAATAAGAGGGATCCAGTATGATTCTCAAAATTAGAGAAGACAAAAATAAGGCGATGACACTGAAAGGCATCTCAGAGAAGTCTCAGACATGTGGTGTAAAATCTTTACCTTGAAATTTAGTGGAGAAAAAGATTCTACACAGTTCCTTGGAGTTAAACAAATAGAGGAATAGTAAAAAACGTCTAGTTGGAGTTAAACAGATGGAAGACTATTTCTGGCTCATCGTGTTTTCTGGGTGTTGCACCCACAGTCTGCATGGAGCCACCACAAGTGGCTCCACAGTGGGCAATGACTTTGCTCAAACATACCACATGGTTTTTAGTGACCAGCACACCTGGACTTTAACTCAATTTTTGCCATTTGCTGGATGCATGACCTCAAGCATCAACTTCACTTCCAGATTTTTTTTTTCCTTTCTGCTTTTTGCTTAATTTATCTGAAAGAAATAATGGTATTTATTTCCCAGGGTTGTTATAGGATCATCACAGCCTACAAAAAGCACCTGGCACATAGCACGTGCTCGGGGCATTAGTTCCCATCCTCATTTCTTACTGTCTGAACCACCTATGTGGCTCAAAAAAGGAAAGAAAATATTTGATTTTCTCTAAGTAGATCCAAGCCTGCAGATAAGAGAGTTGGTGCTGAAATTGAACTTTGTGTGTATGTGTGACATAGGGTAGAACATTTCATCAATTTCTAACATTGTTCAGCTACAGATCTAGGGTAGATCCACAGGAAAGTGTGGAAGTGACTCTAAATGAAATCAACCTGGTAAATTGCTCAAGGATTGTGATGATGAAAGAAAAAATAATAATAATAATTTCAAGTCTCTAGTAGCTTGCAGCTTGATCTGGTAGATGCCATTATTTAGAAATTTTATAAATATTTGCTGAATGAGAATGAGGCAAGTGACAATACGGAACATGTGTGAGAATAGGTAATGCTTACTATAGTAGGTCCCCTTTCATGGAATAAATAAAGTTTGATTCATATGGACTCAAAAGGGTGAGGTAAGAAAAACTGGAATTTTAGGATTTCATGATGAATAAATCATATACTATACTTCTTTACCTGTAACTTTACTATGTATATATGTACATATGTAAGGATGTTATCCATGCATTTGCAATGTAAATGATAAGCATACCTACTGTATCAAAATATTTTCTCAATAAAGTTCCTTATGAGATTGATAAGAAACTATAATAATTAACACATCATTTAATACCATACATGAGGATATTTCTAATGTACACAGAAATAATTTTCATTATTAAGCTATCTTACCATTGCTTGCCATAGTCTGTTAATGCTATGTGTTGGCTAGATATAAAATTTTAATACCATGTGTGAAGGCTTACTTCAGTCAGAAAGCTATATTTCACAGGTTGACCACCATTATTAATCAACGTTCTTTGGACACAAATGTTTCATTATATGTTAAAGTTCAATTTCTCTTTAGCAAGGTGACATGTTGAACTGCCATTGCTGGTTAATACTGTAACTTGAAGGACCTTATCAAGTATCATCAGGGCCTTAGTAGATGTGGAAAAATAAAGATAGATGATTTGAGGAGCAGAACGTGTGGAATCTGAGAGCTACCCAGGGAAGGCCAAGTGCAGGGTGGGGTGGGTGCTTGTGATGGTGCTGAACATCTCTCATGGGAGAGGGACAAATAAAAGGCATTAGCTCTAGGGACAGGAATGGATGATGGCACGGGTGCCGACCAAATGTCCTTCATATATTTGACTGGCATTTTGAGTATCCCTGGATAGCAGTACATAGGTGCATCTAATAGTGTCTGTATGTAACAACAGTAAACATGAAAGGCAGAGTCCCTGCCCGCGGAGTTTATGCACAGTGCATTTTCTATAAGTGTGGTCCCCGGTCCAAGGAACTTTGCAGAAATGCAAATTTTCAAAACCCAGACTTACTAAATCGGAAGTGCTGGGCTGGGGTAGACTCCAGTAATCTATGCTTCAAAAACTCTTTAGGAGATGTTGAGGACGACTGATTGCATGGAAATGTTCTCTAACTTCAGTATCAAAAATCTACCCTGGCACAGAGAGTGTGAATGGGAAGCAGAGCTTCAAATGGCAGGAAAGTTTCTAATAAAGTTCCTTGATTTCCTGCCCATGTCTTTGCCTACACAAGTCATTTGGTATTTCTGTGATGTTGCCTGGTGCATGGAGCCTCAAATGTTTCCACTTAACAAGAATTACTGATGAGTTCTTCATTCACTCACTCATTCCTCTACTCTTTCATTTATTCATCCTAAAAACATCTGTGGGACTTTTGTATTAGACACTCCCAGGCAAGCAGTGCAGTGGCAAGAAAAAGATGAATGTTAGCCTCGCACTTATACAGTTCAGAGCCAAAACGGATGTCAGAATATAAACCATCACAAAATAAATAATCTCAAAAATTTAATAAATGTTATAGAACAGAATAACCTTGAATGGGGTTGTATTGTGGGGAGTGAAGAGGTGGGGTACCACTGAACTAGAGTCATTATGCGCCTCTCTCAAGAAGTGATATTTAAGCTGAGCTGATGGATGACTCAGCATTACCTGAGAAGAGAGACTCACCTGGGAGTCTACAAGGAGGGAACATCTCAGTGCGTTCAGGAACGGAGAAGGGCTAGTGCAACTGGACTGCAGAGAACAAGGGACACGTTTTCTGGTTTGGGATTGAAACCATATAGTTTGGTAGAAACCAAAGCATGCAGCCTGGGAGGACACTCAGGACAGGGATCAGAGAAGACTCATTTTAAGTTGAAAAGGATCACTGTGGTTGCAGAGAGCAAAACGAACGAGGTAGAGCTATGAAAACTGGAAGACAAGCTCAGAGGTACCTGCTGCCACAGCCTGAGTGAGTGTCTAAGTGACAGATAATGGCAAGGGGGGGGAGGGAATCGCAGGTGATGCAATGGCTTAGAAAGCAGGCATCCCTCCATCTAGATCAGATTGTCACTCACTGGAACAGCTTCTAAACTATTGGACTGAAAGATTCCCACTAGACTTGGTAGCTAGGTAGAGAGAAGGAGAATTCACCTAGATAATGACCTTAGGCAAGTCCTTGCTCAGAAATCTCTCCTCCCTTGTACCACTAATCCACTATCACCTCTTAGGTTCTTTTTCCTAAGTGTCGCACTCCCATTGTTCTTTTAAAGTTCAAGTCCCCTGGGGAATTAAAGCCCTGAACTGTCTTTGAGAACGCAGAACATGTCAGCTGTCTCCTGACAGAGGCAGGTTGCAAGGTGCCCTGGTTACAAAGCTGATGCTCTGCTGTGACCCTGGTTTCCCTCTAACCCAGGTCAGAACAGGGATGCGATGTGAGTGACACTTCTTACCCCACACATGGTCTCTGGTGACTGGAGGTTGACACCTTCACCAGCCCTCCCTCCAGGGTGCCCATCATCTCTCCTCCTGGAGCTGACAGCACATTGGCATGGCTGACAAATGACTCATTTCCAGCCACATAAAATGGCTTCAATCTTCTCTTTTTGAAGGCGCACAGATTACCTCCTCCGCCTCCTGCTTTTCTGACAACTTCACTCCAGCAGTGCATTATGTTAAAAACCACACTTATTATGCCAGAGTGGTTCTGGCACAATTAGACTTCAGTTTTTTTATCACAGATGTTGCTATGCCTGCAGTGACCTGTGTTCCTGGGACCTGCACAGCCAGAGTCAAGAGACCCAATGCCCCCCAGATCGCAAACCACCTCTCCAGGGAGAAGAAAGACCACCCACCCTGCACTCTTTCAGTTCTATTTGAATGTGGGGTGCCTGCATGAACTGTCACCCAGGTCAGAAACCAAGACTTCTTCCCCACCTTCCTCCCTCCTGCCAGTCAGTCCAAAGGGTGCTTCTTTCTTTTGCTTTGACATCTCTCTAAGGGCCCTCTTATCATGCCCCCAGATCACCCCACCCTCACCCTTCTTAGAATACTGAAAACTCCATCATGTCCACATCTCTTCCTCTGGTCCTGCCCCTTGCTAAATAGCCTCGCATCCTGCTGACCTTGGGGTCATCTTCAGCTTAGAACTCAATGTTCTCTAAGTGCCTCTCACACTGCTTGCCTCCAGACTCCCTTCACCCAAAGCCTGTTATGATCTCAGTTATCAGGCTACTTGGAAATCCCCCTGGGGTCCTTTACATCCTTAAGTTCCTTCTTACCTGAATGCCTAGTTTTTCTTCTTCATCGCTTCAGTAATAATATTTCATCCTGCAGGGCTATTTCACCACCAAGAAATCTATCATGAAAGACCATCCCCAAAGGGATTAAGGGTTCCTCTTTAAAACTCAAAGACTCCTTGCTGTCCTCCGTCTCGCTATGAATCTCATTAATGTATGGGTTCTTCTGCTTGTCTTCTGTCCCAGTGAACTACGAGCTCTTTGAAGGCGTAAGTGTGGCCGTAGGCAACTTGTACACTGAGACACATACCCAGTGAAAGGTAATTGACTATGGAACGCATCCTTCCAGCCTGCAGTTCAGCTTTGATAACGTTTCGTCGTGGCCCTCCAAACACAACTCATTTTAGTGTCTGTCACCCCATTTAATCTTCACAACGGACCTATAAGGAAATCACTTTAACTGATTTTACAGATGAGAAAACTAAGCCTCAGGGAGGAAAACTTGCTTGTGTTCACACAACGAGGTGGAAGGCAATGTGGGGCCTTCTGGGGGACATCTGTGTGGATTTGGGCATGGAACTATTACAGTTATAGAGCTGGACCAAGGGGATCAGAAAGGATTTTTCAGCTGGAGTAAAGTGGGGTGAGGGGGAAGGTTGTTCCCAGCAAAACAGAAAGTGTGTCCCTAAATATCAACGTGGCCATGAAGAAAAGCACAGAGTTAGTGGAGAAGGACGTGGTTAAGGAAAGTCCTAGTATGAACTCATCTGCTAATTACCAGCCGTGTGATCTGACAGTTCCCTAAGCTCTGATTTCTCATGTTCAATGAGAATAATAAAAGCTCCAAAGTCCCTGATTAGTGTTAAGATAAAATTAAACATATATGTATTATGTATCTCACATATATACTCAGATAGTCTCTATCTATCCATCCATCTATCCCTAAGAACATTCTCTGACAAATAGCAATGACTCAATAGATAATAATTTTTTGATACTGCTATTCCAATTATCTATTGTTATAGAAGAAACTACTCCAAAACTTAGTACTATCAAACAACGTTGTTCATGCTCTGTGTGCGTCAGAAAGTTCAGCTGTGAGGTTTGTCTGGGACCCCACAGAATACATTGGAGCCTGCCCCTCTACGATGACTGGAGGGCTGGGCTGGGATGTCATTGATGAAGGGAAAGGACACTAGTTGCCAGCCAGAAGCTCAGCATGAGCTGTGACCAGAGTGCCTAACAAAGACCCGCTAGACTAGAGTGGCCTCTGGGTGTGGCTCAGGTTAATCCCAGAGTCGTAACTTGTTTCCCTGCGGGGAAAGATGCCTGAGCAGAAGCCACAAGACTTTTACAAGACAGCTTTAGAAGTTGCAAACAGTTACTTGTGACACTCTCTTGGTCAAATAAGTCTAGAAGGCCAGCCCAAATGCAAAGAGAGGCAAGAAGACTTCATCTTCCAAGAGGTGGACAAGGAATCTGTGGCTGTCTTTAATCTGCCACGGGACCCGTACTACTAGTACCGCTAGTACTATCCTATTATGACATTCAGATGCAACAGCAAGTGTTCCACTCCAGTGACCAAGCAGAGTGTGCCCCCCAAAAAGGATGGGGGGGGTGAAGCTACTGAGAAACCATGGCACCAGTGTGGGAGCACAGATCTCTCCACTAAACCAGACAGAGCCAGTGAGGACTGAGTGCGTGGCGGTCCTGACCCCGGGGGTGTCTATGCAGACCAGGGCGCTAGCAGCTGCACTCTGAGGAAGAATGACAACACTCGGAGCATCCCTGGCATCTCTTTTCTGACTCACCTGAAATGAAGCTGCACTCTCTCTCTCCCAGGCTCTTTCTGCCTCTTCCCTGGTGGAGGTCACACTGAGTTATTTTTCCAAACTGCGGCAGTAAGAGGATGAAAGGTCTCAGGTATCTTGGCCATCACAAGCAGGAGTTACTTGTGGGGAACAAGGCAGGAGGCACAGAGGGGACACGGCAAAGCGGATGTCGTACATGAAAGACGCTTTCTAGCACAATGTAGTTCACATTTCTTCCCTCACTTGCTGTGCCTGTTTTTTTAAACCATGTGGGGTTTTGTCTCCACAAGATATGTACGGCCTCTTTTCTCAGTTCATTGATCTGGTTTTTAAAAAATATAATAGTACATCTCTCTGTGGCTGACTTGTTCTTACCTGTTAATTCTATTAATGTCTCTGTTGTAAGCTCACAGCTTAAGAAAGATCTAAATGATTTAATGGGTACTCTTGTTCCGATCTAAAATTCCTGGCATCAATAATACACACAAAATTAAATATGCTTATGAAGTCCATTCACAGACACACACACATCACATATTTCATTCTCCATCGTGTCCCATTTGGATTATAAATGATAATCAAACGTACAAGGTACAACTTTCAAACGTACAAGGTACAACTCTCCACAAAATGTACCATTCACAAACACACAAACACACGTGTACACACTGAATTCCCTTTCTCCTGGAAAATACACACGAAGATATGCAACCACTCTAAAGTGTGCACACACACATTCGTTACAATACAAAGATGCCCTTAATTTTTAAACGCACACTTTCAAATCTTTGTCTAAATCATTTTCCCCTACAAATGACAAACACTCATTCACACACAGACACTAAAAGACTCTCAGACCCACAGACATGCAAGACAGAAAGCTAGGAGAATGACACACAAAGCAAAAATAAAAACAGAAAAGGCACGCACGCTAACGCACGCCCGCCATCTTCCCTACACAACTGGCATCTCCCAGCAAGCTGTAGACACTTCATAGACACACAAAAATGCCCACGTTCTCATGTTCCAACAAACTCCACACATATATGTCATTAGACAAATCTAAGCATCTACTTTTCTTTGTTTGAATTGTGGTGGAAGCAAACATCTATGTTTTAATGCAAAAATCACACATAGGATTTAACAAATAAAACATACCTATGCGTAATCACACACACGTACGCTTCTGACCATCATTCTTTTTTCTCAACAACACTTTCCATCATTACATCTTAAAGCCCAGGCTTTGCTCAGAAGAACATCGCTCCGGAAACCTCAGAACCACGTGAGTCCTTTCTTCTTTGTAACAGAAATCTCCAAGTACAGATAATCCCTCTGCCTGAAAGGGTTCCTGCCTCCCCTGTGGCCCACACTCATCACCCCAGCCCTCAGCAGAAACTCTAGAAACACTTTTGCAGTCCTTTAATTGGTCCCAGTCTAGACAGATTAATAGCTCTGGAAATCTCAAAGGACAAAGAAACGACACTTGAGAAGGGTGACTGTTAATAATGAAAGCACAAGGCGGGGCGCGGAGGGAAAGGATTGAACCTAAAGTCGGGCCTCAGCCCCAGTCTTATCTCTGTCACAGATTTGCTGAGGGCCTTGGAGTAAATTCCTGCCACTACCCGGCCCCAGTCTCTCCACCTGTGGAATTAGAGGTTCAGAACTGACTTTCTAACTTCTAAGATACCTAAAGCTGGAATTCAAAGTGTGTGAACATTTCTGAACCAGAAACTGCCAACAGGTACCAACTCTTGTTTTGATTAAAATAGAACACCGAATCCCTTTGCCTAAGTAGTATAAAAAAAAAAAAATGTGTAACATTTGGAATTAAAAACCTCAGTTCAAATTCTTGCTCTGCCCTAAATTAATGAAATGAATCTATACTTATTTGCTGAGCAGCTATCTTGTGCCTGGTGCTGTGCTGAGTATGTGAGAAGAGTCTCATCTGAAACAACCTCTGTCTTTGCAGTTTAGATAGAGAGAATAATACATCCCCAAAGAATCTGGGTATAAATTACTTAAATGCTGCGAAAGAGATATTTCTGTCATGATATCACACCTACAAAAATCCACCTCCATCTTCTTTTTCACATGATCCCACTTCTTACTCTAGCTCACAAGCATCCTGATTTACAGAAAGCTCAGGGTAAGCTCCAAAGCTGCCTCCCAACTCATCCGTGTTTTGGCATCGAATTTCCATTTCCCACATGGCAGGGAGGACTGAGCAGTCTATAACCTATTCTTGAAGTTGTGCAGGGCTGTGTGGCACTGATACTTAATTTCATTACTTTTCCTCATCCAGCTTTGGGTACTTCAGCTCGTTGGGTTCCAGCCGCGATTAATTGGTAGAGCTCCCACTGACTCCTGATTAGCTGCTTTTGATTAGGGCCTAATGACTTCATTCGGTCCCTAATTCAGGGGGATGAGTTGCAAAACTGCCAGCAAGCTGCTCAAACAGAATTACATTTTCCCAAGCCCTGAAGACATCACTTAAACTCAGAGTACACAACATTCTCCCTCCCTCGTTTCCCTTCCTCGTGGCCTCCGGACCACCCCGCACAGAAGCAAGACAAAAAGGAAGCTTGGGACGCAGCTCCTGGCTGCTAGAGCAGATGTCACATGAAAAAGGCCTGGAAGCCGACAGCCTGGCTCCTAGAAGGAGGCCACCCCCCACGGCACTGACTCCTGCTCTGCGCCCAAAGGAAAGGCTTAGTGGGGAAGAATTTCCCCGAGGTCTTCACCTGCCACAACCTGCTGCTTGCCTCCTTCAGGAACGAGACAGATACCCCACTGAGTTTTGATCTTTGGCTATAAACACCTGGAAGCATTCATCCAGTAACCCACAGCAACAGTCAGAGGACATAGCGGAAACAGTGTCCTCTGCAGGATCCGAACTGACGGTCACCGCGGCTGGTCCATGGCACTGGCTCTGACACCCAGCCCCAGACCACAGACCTGCCCATCCTATACCTCAAAGCAAAGTGGTCACAGACAAGTAGTCTGCTCTAAGGACTAAAATCCCCCCTGGAGTACATGTCTAATATTCATAATATCCACCTCCATCTTCTTTTTCGCATGATCCCACTTCTTACTCTGGCTCACACACATTCTGATTTACAGAAAGCTCAGGGCAAGCTCCAAAGCTGCCTCCCAACTCATCCGTGTTTTGGCATTGAATTTCTATTTCCTACAAGGCAGGGAGGGCTGAGCAGTCTATAGCCTGTTCTTGAAGTTGTGCAAGCTTTGGAGGCCCACATCAGGAGATTCTTGTTTAGTCTAACATTTAATTATGCAGATCTATCAGGTTTTCAAAAGTAAATAATTTGAAACATGTGTTTAACACTTACAATGTGCCAGAGGCTATGTTAGTTTCCGGGTAAACACAGATGACCAAGACTCCATCCCTTACTTCTAAACGCCACTGTCTACTATGGGTGCAAACCCTTCAATTGTAGGTCAACTCTCTATAGTATGTGACTAGGGCACAATTTATAACTACAATTTATACTTAGATATGTATGTATATATTTACATACATATGCATATATGCGTGTATATGTTTACGTATGCACGTATGTATGTATATGTTTATACTCATACACGTATATGAGGTGTATAAATTTCTACATATCTAGTGTGTGTTTACTTGTGTGTGCAAGTATAGATTAATATTCTAAAATGCAAACTATTGAAAATGCAACAAAAGAAAAGCATTCAACCTTCCCTCAGCCCGCAAGGTGCTCTCCCCAGAGTCACTTGTTTTCCTCTTCAAACATGTCATCGTCTTACATACATATTTTTAAATGAGGGAAGTGAAATTCAGGGGCCAAAAGTGACTTGCCTAAAGTAAGGTGACACTGGTGGAGGCTGGGTTGCTCTCATACCCTCAGTCGGCACTCTTGTATGAGGAAACTCTATTTTTATTTTTTAATGAAATCATAACTGCGTATATTCGTGCATTTATGGGGTACAATGTGCTGATTTTATATACAATGTGGAAAGCTTACATCAAACCTGTTAACATAAACATCACCTCACATGCTCATTTACTCAAGGAACTAGACCCGCAATTCGATCCTGCAACTCCTATGATAGGTATGAGGAAACTTTAATGGGCTTGCCTGGCTCAGGGGACAGGTACAGTTTATGTTGGTCAGTTGTAGGCTCCAGATTGCTGTGCAAATCAACAGAGAACGAAAAGTGGAGGGGCTGTGGTTCGGAGGAGGCAGATCACAGGACTTCACAAAAGGACGAAAGTCACCTGCACTCATTCCGCAGCACCGCCAAACTTCACCACCCACCACCCCCAGGCAATTCCTGTTTCTTGCTTTCTGAAGAAGGTCAAACTAGGCATTGGGCTAGTCCTGGGTGTCTGATTCCTGACCAAGTGTCTGACAGTGGCCTGCCTGGCTTGTCCCCTCTACCCAGGGAATGCTGCTGTTGTTACCTTCACACCTCCTGTGCATTCCAGCTCCCCAGCCCTTGTTTGTTGTTTGTGATTCTTTGTGTCTGGGCTCTGACAGCTCATAAAGACCCCCTAGGTTAAGTGATTGTCATAGCAATGGATAATGTATTTAAGACAGCTCTGCAGTGAGTCAGGTAGCACCGTGGGGGAAGCATTAAAGACACATAGACTTGATGTCTGATGGCACTGCCATCACAACTGATAAACAGTGGGCAAATGACAAAACTTCTGTAATTTCCAGTCTCTATGCCGATAGAAAATGATCATACCTGTTGCAGCCCATATAGCCTATGGCTAGGAGGAGTGAGAGTTATAAGAAATGCCTGTATAGCTCAATAATGGAACACCAGGGTGGAAAGGGCATGGAGAGGGAGTTAGCTTTCCTAACAAGCAAGAGAGCTCGTGAAATGAGAGCAGTGGTGCATTGGCAGTCTCTATACCTGTGGGGTTGAGAGGCACGAGATCAACCTTATATAAGGCTGGAGGAGACGGCAGTCAAGGAGCATGCGCATTCTATCACGGACCCGCTTACTCTGACTCTGTCTCCTTTCCTGCCTGCAGAACGCCAGCACGGCGTCTCTCTGCTGAAGATTACCAAGCTCTGCTAAAGACTAAGATCTATCTTTCTAAGAAGATTGCTTTATTCTCTCTAAGACTCTCTCTCTCTCTCTCTCCAGCTGAAGTAGATAGCCCTCAGGCACCTAAGAGAAATTGTAGCAGTGCAAGGTAACTGAGCGGTCCGCGTCCGGAACCTAGTTAAGCCAGGCCTGAAACCTGGCCAGTCCAGGGCCCTGACAAGTGGTGTCAGAAGTGACATGGGACACATATGTACCTCTCAAACTTTCCTGAGGAAGAAGTACCATAAGGTACATGTAATGCATGTAATGAAGTGTTTCATAAATAAGTAATACTTATTACTTACCATGTCCTCCCTCAGTTTATTTATTCACTCTTAAAGCCAGAGACCACATCATTTAATGCATATTTTTGTGTCCAGAATCAAATACTGTGCCTGGCAACAAGTAAATGATTAATAAGCATTCACTAAAGGAAAGAATGAGTGGAAAGATGAACAAATAGCAGTTTCTAATATTTAGCTCAATCTGAACTGAAATGATAACTCTTAATTTTGGTGTTGGAGAAGGATAGATGATATTTCAACCTAGAGGAGCTTAATAAGCAAAGGTAACTGAGTGTGAGGAGCCAAGAAATTTTAAGAGTCTATGGCAGTGTTTTTTGACCTTCATCTCACAATACACTTGAATCTATAGTTAAACTGCCATGACACGCTTAAATCATGTTGATCAAAAAGAAAAAAAAGTTCTATGCTTTGAAGTTCTTTCAAAAATTATTTAATTAATGATCTTTAAAAACTTTCATGGCACTCCGGTTGAAAATCACCGGTCTGTGGAAAAATCAATGAGTTTGGAAAGGAAGATGGAAGCAGAGCACTCAGGAGTGAGATGTTGCCTATGGCAGCGTCCCACCCAGAGCAGGTCCTCAATATACATTTGATAAATAATGCTGAGAATAAACACACAAAAAACGGATGAAGAAGTCTAAGGTGATCGCATTGATTTTGTCAAATTCACTCAAAATACTTATCCGGGAGAGGCACAAAATGGGCTCACTTGGGGTCAACCTCTGGATTCCCAAAGAGGCTGACACAGAGCTCCTGCTGCATACGTGAGCCCACCCCTGCCAGCCCCACAAACAAAGGCACAGGGGTTGCAGCAAAAACTAGCCAAGGGTTTGCTGTATTTGGGTCTTGTACTTTCTTAAGCACACTTCGGCTTGCTTTCTTGTTCTTCCTTGCACAAATTGACCAAATGGAGGTGACAATAAATTGATGAAATGTATGTGCCAAAATGCATTTTCTTCAGTTTTCTGCATTAAAGTTTTTCTCCCAGCAAATGAAACTAGGGAAAGTCCGAGCAATCAATACTGCCAGGGGAATTAATGATGCACTCTTTGCCAATCGGATGCTAAACCTAAATATTTTTTGTGCTGTTTGGATGTGAGTCTGGGAAAAGACACCACTGGAAGGATAGGAAAAAACCGAAGATGTTGTTGTGAACAAGTGGACTATTGACAAACCCCTGAGTCTGTGACTCTACCATGACCGTTTATTGAGCAAGTACTAAGAACTGTGCTAAGCATGCTGAACACATTATTTAATTTAATCTCTATTAGCCCCCCCTTGTAAGAAATATGTTATCAACCTCCATGTAACAGATAAAGAAACTTTAAAATCAGAGAGCCCCATTTACTTGCCTGGTCACGTTGCAAACAAGTGACAAATTGTGCTTCTAAAACCTGTGTCCTAATCCTTTCACTCTATCTCCTCCTATTGCAAGGCCTGGTGCGAGGTCCTGCTTTCAGCCAGACTGAGGGTGTTTGCTCAGAGATGAAAAAAACAGACAATCGGGAGGAACTGTTTGTCTATATCCTCTTTGTAGCCCAGCAAGTTTAAAGCAGCTTTCAAAGATATCTGCAATGAGATCGCAAATTACAAATACAGACCAAACAGAGGGTCCAGACCAAAGTTTAAAAATGCTGAAACCAAGATATCCAGCATATAAAAGATATTAAATTTATACAACAAAATCAGATTTGAGCATCCCGTCTGCTAAAGCAAAAAGTAAAACATAATTGGTTACTTGATGTCCAGTATTCATGAAGAAAAAACATATCAATTCTTCACAGGAAGCAAAAGCTTATGATTCTATAAGTTTAAGAATTTTCTATGTGTCAGTCACAAAGGCAGAGCTAGAAATATAGAGCAAAGTAAAATCAGCATAATGCCTGCCTCTTAAAACCTACAGTCTAGTGGAAAGATAGCCCTAAAAAACACAATCAGAATTGAATCATACAAAGGAGTGGCAGGTTACCTAACTCAGTCTGTGAGGAGCAAAGAATTCCTGGTGAAAGTGATACTTAACCAGAGGCAAAAATGGTATTTAAGTAGAGGTAGAAGAATAAATACTAGTTAGACAGATACAAGGTAAGGGGTATTGGGGAATTGGACACAGAGAATGTGACTGACCGAGGAATTGCATTTGCAAATGCCCAGAAGTGAGTGAAAGTACGTTATGTTCAAAAAAGAGAGGTTCTGTCCAGTGTTGCTGTCACAGAGTAAGAGACACAATGAGAGATGAGGACACAGAAAATCAGGTCATACCAGCTGGTAAGAGCTGTTGTGTCCGTCTCTTTCAATTATGATGGTAACTTAAGATCAACCGTGAGCCAGGTGAAGTGGCTCACACCTATAGTCCTAGCACTTTGGTAAAAGGAGAAAGATTTATATGATCTGAGGAGAAATCAGCACATGTAGTCCTAGCATTTGGGGGGACCAAGGCAGGAGGACTGCTTGAGGTCAGCCTGGGCAATATAGCAAAGCCCTGTCTCTACCAAAAGAAATAAATAGGAAAAAAATAGCTGAGCCTCGTGGCACACACATATAGTCCCAGATCCTCAGGAGGCTGAAGCAGGAGGAAGATTCGCTTGAACCCAGGAGTCTGAGCTTGCAGTGAGCTATGATCACACCACTGCACTCAAGCCCAGGCAACAGAGTGAGGCCCAGTCTTACCAAAAATAAAAATAAAAAAAAAAAATCAGCCATTGTGGCAATATTTATACCAAATAAATTCACAAACACCATACATGTAAGACTTTATTTCCTCCAACAGAATGTGTCCTCTCACCACCATATATGCCCATATTCCAGAAAAAGAATCTGATCCCTTGAAAAAGAAGGTAGGACTCTGAGACACCAAGCAAGTCTCAGTCTTGTAGTAATATCAAGTGGGGCAGATAATTTCATTAAGGACCCAGGGATGTAGGGTGCCAGGGGAGTGTCTTCCTCTTAGGTAGATACAGGAGCCAAACATCTAGGTTGTAAGGAAACTAGAACATAACCTTGCTGGGTGCAGAATGCCCTGTTGTTCTGAATCATTGTTCTTTACTTTGTGATGTATCAAATAATTTAGGGCCAAAGCTGCACGGGAGCATCTGGCTGCCCCAGGTGTGTGGAGAAAGGAACCCAAAGCAGAAGTAGGCTAGGGTGTGGAGATACAAGAATATGGGTGAGCAAAGTGGGAGAGGCAGGGAGGGGCAGGGGAAATAAGCAGAGCAGTTTCACATGAAGAAAAATGGCAGTTCTAGGAGATAATGTTGGAAAGGTTAATTAGGGCCAAGATGGTAAGTGTCTTAAATACGTGGCTAAGATGCACTAACTTTATCCAGCAGGTTGTGGGAGCCATTTAAGTGTATAGGCAGGAGAAATGGTGTGTTGGGAGCCACACTTTGAGACTAACCCAGTGCTGATAGATCTTTTGGAACGGACAGGAGAGACACCCGAGTCCTTGTATTCCTACAGAACTCCAGCAGCAGCCCAGTAACAGAGCACACCCCTAAAATGTGGGGAGGAAAGACCTTCTGGTCTGGTCAGCACCATTCCGTTACTCAAATGCCCTTCCCTGTGCCCCAGCCCACTCTCTAACCCATTGCATTCCTTCTCTCCTTTAGAAGATTGTTTTATGACAAACCAATGCCCTGGAATGTTTGACCGCCTTATACTTCCCCTTAAAATTTTAAACTGTACAAGGCATTCTATGTAAGTGGGATCCATGTCATTTCCAAAACAAATGTGCTATTTATAGTTTCCCTATCTTAAACTGAGACAAAATGTTGGAGGTAAGGTTGTAAATTTGACAAAGAACCATTCTAATCCCCTCTAAAATGCCACATGAAACATCCTATTAAAATTTCACTACAAAAAACCTATAACAAACTTAACGTCAAAACTCTGTCCTTGGGGGCGGCACCTGTGGGGAGTGGGGAGCCAGCCCCATATACTGGAGGTGGTGGGTTCAAACCCAGCCTGGGCCAAAAACTGCAAAAAAAAAAAAAAAACTCTGTCCATGGCAAATTTCAACCTCAGAACCTTAGGAGTAAATACTCTCATAAAGTTGAGCACTGATAAATATAATAATATTCCTGCATCTGAGTCAGAAGATTTGGATTTAAATGTGGGCCCCGCCCCTTCATAGTTATGTGAATTTAGGTGGGTGACCCAACATGAGCCTCAGTTTGTTCCTCTGTAAAATGGGGGTGATTATCTCTGTCTCACCTGGGAGGATTATGTGCAGGAATAAACGAGATAACTATGCACGAAAAAGTTTTTGGGTTCCTTTTTTTTTGAGACAGTCTCACTATGTCATTCTTGGTAGACTGCTGTGATGTCACAGCTCACAGGACCGCAAACTCTTGGGCTTAAGTGATTCTCTTGCCTCAGCCTCCCAAGTAGCTAGGATTACAGGCACCGCCACAATGCCAGGCTTTTTTTTGCTCACTGTTGTTTAGCTGGCCCCGGGGAGTTCAAACCCGCCAGCCTGGGTGTATGTGGCCAGCACTGTAACCACTGTGCTACGGGCGCCAAGCCTGGAGTCCTTTTTTAAAATTGCAAAACACTGCTTGCATGACAAGGAGTGATTTCATCATCATTGGTTCCTTTTCTTTGTAAGTTTCCAAGCACTTCTAAGCCCAAATGAGAAGCCCCTCATGGCACAGTGCGCATTTCACTCATTGGATGGGCTAGTTGACCTTCTTGTTCATGGCAGGGAGCCCATAATTGTCTTCTCTTTCTGCACAGACTTGTTTTTCACTTGAAAGGTGGGTTATGAACTAGAGATAAGGGAAGCAGCCTCAGATGATAAATCCCCCTTGCCTGACTCCAAGTTGTAGATGGCCAACGAGGTGATTTTCGCTGGTTCCAGAAACAATTCTCTCAGCCACAGTTGGCTCTGCCTTTTGTAGCCTCACTTCTGAAGGCTGATGAGGAGGAGGGTCACAGCCTCTGGATCTCTCTGATCTGGGAGGAATTTTGCAAGCTTTCCTCCCAAGATGAGGCGGCTCTGTCAGAAGATCTGAGGGGCATTTATCTTCCTGAAACACACACTAATCTGTCAGTCACAGGTGAAGGTAAGGGGATAATGAGTAGGAAGGAAGGGGGACGTGGCCATTTTGATGGGCAGAGAGTAGAGCCTTGGGCTCATGCAGCCTTCCCATGCTCGGAGGAGAGAGACAGGTGATGCAATGGTTAGGGAAGTGTAGGGAGGTATAGAGGGAGGGGGGGAGGCATGGGAACTACTGTTGTCTTTAAGGGAAGGAGAGTCCAAAGACCTGAATATCAATTTCAGCCTGGCCATTTCTCAGCTGGGTGATTTCTCTGAGCTCCAGTTTTCTAGTCCATAAAATGGGAGCACTGGTGGTGGTGATGTTGAGTTCCATACACCGCAGTACTGCCTGCCAATTCCGTGAGATAAGAGGTGTGACGGCATTCTTCCTCATACCTTCCCCATGCCTTCTTCATCTCATGCTGTCCATTAAAACTGACCTGTGTGTGTCACTGATAAACACACCAGACCTTGCCGTTGAGTGTGTTGGTGCAAATGGTTAATATTTCAGCCTTCTGGAGAAACAGGGTTGCCCTGGGCATGGTAAATAGCCTTATTATGTCTTCAACTCTTTAGTTCTCATACTAAAGGAGGTTCCAGATCCCTGTAAGCCTACACAGGACAGGAAGGCAGGACCAGAGTGGGGCCTCTAGCCTCCATCTCAACCAGAACTGACCCCTCACCTTTCTTACATGGGATTTCCTAGCAGGACGTCTTCTGAGTAGAGAATAGCTGTTTCAGGGGGAAGTACAAAAGATAATACCAATACTTTAAAACTACCTTAGAATGCAGTAACTGACAAGGAACAACTTAGGGCAATCCTCGCTGGACCCTGCAGTAACTTGCCAGAGCTTGGTGGTTCAAACCTACACACGTTACAAAAAAATGGATGAATGAGTAAGTGAACGTTGTACACAGGGGAGGCATTCCACGGTGGAGCAGAGATGGGACACACTGATGATCTGATCCAGTGTGATTTCCTTAATTCCCACCCTCTCACCTGTTGTTCTAGCTTTCCAGAGGTTACCACTGCTGTCCTGCAGATATAAACTGCCAGCTCACCTGCAGGTGGTGATGAAGGGGAAATTGGAAGCACCAGCATTTTCATTTCATGCTTTCATGCTGAAGGTCTTCTCAAGGAAGGCCTGTGTTCCAGATTTTGTCTCATTGAGCTTCAGAGAACTCATGCTGTTCAGGTGGGTCCAAGCCAACCTTTCCCTCCAGAAATAAGCAGCTACAGCAGTAATAATAACAACACAATGGTATTCCAGGCCCTGTGCTAAGTTCTTATATGCGTGACACCTTTTCCCATAAAGATTTTGCAAGATAGACATTATTACCAACCTTTTCTAAGAGAAAACAATAAGGCTTGCAATACTGCAGCTCTTGCCCAAAGCCACAATCCCGCTAAGTAGCAATTCTGAGATTAGAACTCTGGTCTTTCACTCCCAAACCTAACATTTTTGTACTGTGCTAAGCTGACTTGGTCATTATACAGCCTTGGAACTCTATATAACCCCTGGATGAACAGATCTCAGGGCTCTGCAGATTTTGCATCACTGTTCCAGTCCCCTTCAGCCTTCTATTTCTACACTGATTCTAGTCAACTTATGCCTTTAATCTCCTTTGGCCCAATCTGTTGAAGACTGAAAATGGAAGAAATAAATGAGGGAGGAACTAAAGAAATGCATAGGTTAATGAGTGAAGGAAAAATTAGACACAATGAGTGAAAACTGGAAAACGATGAAAATCAGCTAAGTCAGTGAGTCATACAGTTGGGCATGGGGACAGTTATGAGAGAATTATACAGGGACAGGGACAATTCTAGGAGTAAAGAGTAGAAAATTTCACAAAAGTATTTGAAAGCTAAGGACGCAGGCCTATATTTAGAGGACAGGGAGATGAATGCAGAGATCAATTGTAGGGCTGCTTCAAATGCATCAGACAGATAAATATACACAAGCAGAGCTTTCTATATGGTGAACAGGAGAGGGGGGATGGCAGCTATAGCCTCCTGCTCAGTGCCTTTGGCGTGGGCCTTAATGCAGGCTTTGTTTCAATATGTATCATCAAGAACAGGACGCAAGTAACGCAAGACCACAGGTCCTGGGAATATCAAAGGCATATACTTTATGCCTCAATTAAGGTTTCCCTTGTAAGACTTTCAGACACAATTTAACCTTTCTCTACTGGGCTGAGCCAGACATAAAGACATGCACGGGTCTTTTTGGAACACAGAGTCAGTGCCTGTAATTAACAGTTTCCTCCTGCTAAAGGGAATAGGGTTTTGATACACAACATGGTCTGTTTGTGAGAATGAAAACTGTACTAGTCAGAGGTATTGGATGGGCTGTCTGCCAAAGACTGTCTGTCACAGCCCGATAAGGCTTCAGGGCACAAAAATTTGAAGTAAGGAATTAAGAGTTAGAGTTCTAGACAGGAAGAACGGTGGGAATGGGATGATGCCAATTCACCATGTGTGGTACAGTGCAGAGAGCATCCACTTAAAGCAAGAAAACTTATATTTTGTGGTGTTCTGGCTTCATCACTTTCTGTGCTGCCTTGGGAATTCATAGAGATCCTTAAATCCTACTTTTCTTGTAAGAAGGGATAACAAGACTTCTCTCAAGGACTGTTACATTAAATCTATACTGCCTTTCTGGGAGAGTTTATTTCAACAGGCTCTTGTGGACTCACACTGATTCACCGATAACCTTCCTAAGAATCCTTGAATAAGTAATCAACTTTCCAAACAAGTCATTCTAACATTTCTCTCTAAACCAGTACAATCTGCCCAATGGCTTTGGAGGCCCTATGGGAGGCACCACACTCCTAAAACAAAGCTTTGGTCTTATATGTGATTTCTTCCTAGAAGAAGCTGGGTTGATAAAGGTGTAAGAAGGCTGGGCGAGGGGGCTCGCATCTGTAATCCTAATGCTGTGGGAGGCCAAGGTGGATGGATTGCCCGAGCTCACAGGTTTGAGACCCCATCCTTAAAAATAGGCGGATGTCGTGATGGACGCCTGTAGTCCCAGCTACTCAGGAGGCTGAGGCAAGAGGCAAGAGGATCACTTGAGTCCAACAGTTTGAGGTTGCTGTGAACTATAACACCACAGCACTCTACTGAGGGTGACAAACTGAGACTCTGTCTCAAAAAAAGGGGGGGGCACATGTAAGAACAGTAAGGTGATTATGCTAAAGAAGAGTATCACAAATGAGTGCAGGTGTAAGCGAAAGCACTGGAGATCTGTGAAGCGTTGGAAACCCACCCTTTGTGCAAGGAAGGACTGACCCCAGCAGGGGTCGAGGCTTATTTCACTCAGCTTAATGCCCTCTGGGTCCACCTGTGTTTCAAGAGGCTACAGGGTTTCCTAGTTAACAGGATTGTACTGTATACTTAAAATTGGCTCTGAGAGTAAAGTGCTAAGTGCACTAACAACAAAAATAAAGAGAGTGAGAGGAAATTCTAGGAGGTGTTTATGCCATCGAAGGTGGTGAAAGTTTCCCCAAATCCATGGAGTTGTGTACAGTCAATATGCACAGCTTTAAATAGGTCAACAATGTATCAATAAAGTGATTAATAAACAAACAACACCAAAAACAAGAGTCAGAGGTGACACAGACACAAAGGCAAAGTGCTCTTGTGACACAGACACAAAGGCAAAGTGCTCTTGTGGGGCATCCTTGAGGAAAAGGCAGAATCTCTGCTTTGTGCCCGGCTCCTTCACAATGTTAAGTGAGGTGGAAGTTCCAGAGCCCGTCTGTTGGTTGTGGAGCCTGTATTCCCACCGACTTACCCCCCTACATCTTTCCCTGCTGTGTGGAAAGGCAGTTCCTTCAACCAAGGGCCAAAAGACCTAGGGCAAACAGGGAAAAGAGGGGGTTGCAACGACTATCTCCCTCTGCTAATAGAAACTAGACTGCTGAACCTCAAACAGGATTCGAGCCATCGGGTTAATAACCTTTTAATTCTACATGTTCCCCCACCACCCTGCCTCAATGCAATGCCTAACTGAATGATTATCACCAAGTTTTGCAAGCAAGAGAAAAAAAAATTACATATTTGTGAAGCCCAAAGAAAATTTTTCGATATTGTCACTTCAAATAGCCCATTCATCCCCCAATGGCCAGAGAGAACTGCGGGAGCCGGAACGTTTCCTCCACAAATAAAGGAGGGGAGCGGTGCGCGAAGAGCGCAGACAAAGCCTCCTTTTATTCTCACACGACGCCGCACCTGCGTGCCAGGCTGTGCTCCCTGAAAAGCCGCTCTCCGTTCTCCAGAGCAGTCAGGGGAGCCCACCCTTTCAACGCCCCGTTTTGAAAGCAGCCGGCTGCTTGAAAGGCAGCTCAAATATCACTTGTGAGACTACGGGCTGCAAGATAGGCTCCTTGGAGCAAAGCTGGGGTCCTCAGGAGCTGCCCAGACCCTGGGAGCCCGAGAATGAGCTGTGGCCGCCGGCCCCCCGGCCCAGCGCAGACCGGGACCGGCGCCTCGGTCCTCGGTGGCGCCGATGGGAACAGCCTGCGCTAATGAGTTCCACCAAGGGTGGTTTCTGGGGCTAGGCTACCCACGGCACTTAGGGGCGTCGAGCTGTTTTCACTTCTTCTTTTAAATGCACTCACTTCAAAGTTTTCCGTTTGGAGCCGTTCAGAAAGCCTGAGAGATTCAAGAGAAGAAAAGGCGGGGGTGGGGGGAGAAATATTGAAAAATGCTTCACGCAAAGGAAAAAAAGATAATTAAAACTACAGCTCCAGGAGCTGAAAAGACAACGATGAAGACACGAAGAGCTTCCCCACTCCCATACCTGACCCACTACATTCTAACTACAGTCAGGGGTAAGTCACTGACAGGTGGAAATCTTGGGCTCACCAGGAACTGAGGTCAACTTAATATCCGGAAATTAAGAGGGAAGGTCACCAACCAGAACTGTGGTGGTTTCTTAAAGTAGACCACATATTTCCTATTTGGCAGTTTTGCAGATTAACAAGTGAATGTGAAAATTATTCTTCTCCGAAGGACATTCCTGAGCAACTTTCCCAATATCACCGATGACTCCTCAGAACCAAGTTTTAATTTTTTTTTTTTTTGAGACAGAGCTTCAAGCTGTCACCTTGGATAGAGTGCTCTGGCATCACAGCTCACAGCAACCTCCGATTCCTGGGCTTAAGCGAGTCTCCTGCCTCTGCCTCCCAAGTAGCTGGGACTACAGGCGCCCACCGCAACTCCCAGCCATTTTTTGGTTGCAGCCGTCATTGTTGTTTGGCGGGCCCAGGCTGGATTCGAACCCGCCAGCTCAGGTGTACGTGGCTGGCGCCTTAACCCGCTGAGCCACAGGCGCCGAGCCCCAAGTTTTAATTTGCTTACATCACAGACAGAAGCACAGAAAGTTTAGGTGACTTACCCTGGCTAACACAGCCTGTAGGTTCTGAGGCCTGGCTGCAGATAAAGACTCTGCATTTTTCAGCATGCTATTCTGTCTGCAGGTGAGCAAGCAAATAGGTAAATAAACAAATGAAGTAAAGACAGGAAGGGGGGGAACTGGCTAAGGTAGGGTTTTAATCCAGTCCTAAAGAAATGGGCGACTCAGCACAGATCCACACTCTGCTGCCCATACTACATGGCCCTGTTAAATAAATGAAATCGTTATAGGAGTCATTTACCTACTCAGCATGTGAACAGCATCTATCAGATGCAAAAGCCATGTAAGATTCTGGAAAAGGTACTAAGCTATCAAACCAGGAGGGGCTCATATCTCTGGGAACTCACTGTGCGTCAAAGAAATGGTATGCACAGTCATACGGGTAGCAAAGGTGAAAAGGAGAAGAAAGAACAGAAGCTCAGCTTTACTGGGAAGAATTGGAGTGAGTATAAAACACAAAGGAATTATAGGATCGAATGGCAGGTCTATTTTTAGATCTCTAAGTATTCTCCAAATATCCTTCTAAAAGGAATGTATTAGTAATATGATTAATCAATCACATTCATAATGATTGAACTTCACATTATCTAAGTGGATC
>CAUYRH010030859.1:0-59719 GCA_963574655.1 Perodicticus potto
TGTGGCAGTGCCTGTAGTCCCAGCTACTTGGGAGGCAGAGGCAGGAGACTCGCTTGAGCCCAAGAATTGGAAGTTGCTGTGAGCTGTGATGTCGCAGCACTCTATCCAGGGTGACAGCTTGAGGCTCTGTCTCAAAAAAAAGAACTTCTTTCAAAAATAATTTAATTAATGATTTTTAAATTTTAATGACCTTTAAAACTTTTTGCAACACTGCAGTTGAAAATCACTGGTCTAGACTGTGGTTGCCTAATGAATGCTTGGATGTGTGAATAGATGATAGACCATCGGTGCCTTTAGGAGAGAAAGAACTAGGTGCTTTTCATCTCTGCCAATGGGACCTGGCACGGAGGAAGGGCCAACAGATGTTTGCTTACATGGTAACTGAAATGTCCCATGGGTGCAACAAATGTCCACCAAGGGAGGGAAGGGGGTAAATGATCAGCTCACAGGGCGGGCAGGTTTCCTGCCTTTCTCCATCCTTCCAGCCAATTACCAAACGCTTGCTTGGGAAGAGGGATGGAGTGGGGTTGCAGGGCTGAACCACCTGACAGGGCCTGCTTCCCTCATCCCTGCAGGGGGGTAAGGGCTCTACCTCTGAGTGAGTGGATGCTGCAGAGGCTTACAGGGGAGGGCCTCACCAAGGATGCCGTAGAGACCCTGCCAAACTACTCCAAATAGAGCCCTCATCCTGCCCGAGGCACTTCAGCTGGTGATCACCTAGGGAAAAAAGCTCCTTAAAGAGTTATTTAAATCTCTCAGCTGGGTCCCTCATCAGTAGGTTGACCCAGATGTGAACATCAGGACCTCCCTCCTGAACACTGGAGCCCGTTCCGTGTGAGGTTAGAAAGAGAGTGTCCTTCTCTCAGGCCGCACCTGTGTTGCCTCCTCCCAGTTAATCAAGTGGGGCTACTTGGTGTTCTGTTGAAAGCTCCCCATCTGAAGCTATAGCAGGGCTCCGTGGTGTTGGAGCCACCGCCACGTGGGCTTGTCACGCCTGGCTATTTGCTGCTCTCAGATGCCTCCCCTGCGAGTTTTTAAAGTGGCAATCACAGGAATTTTTCTCCTTGGTTTCCCAATTAGCAGTTGCACAATGGGTCCCCCAGAAACCACTGCTCAGGCACGACTTCTGTGAGCCCAGGTGCTCCCCTCGTCATGAAGCAGAGTTCACAGGTTTGCAGGTATTTGCAGTGGAATGCAGCTAGTCCCTGCATCTCGGGACGGCAAGTTGGCCCACAGTTTACATGGACTGCATCCACACATCCCGGCTGGCTAATGCTTGAAAAAGGAAAGGCAGATTTTCAACGCCACAGGGACAAAATCAAATTGCTTTTTAAAACTGAAGTATCAGAATTTTTTTCAGTCTCATAGCAGGAATGCCTGTCACCCCCAGGGGTAGAGTCTAGATTTTCCAACCTGGCCTCCCAGGTCTGTCCCAGGTTTCCATCCCCCCAGCCCCTGGACCCCTCTGTTCCTAAATCCTGCAGTTCCCCCCAAGCTGCAGCTTTGGGCATCTCCAGGCTCAGGAACCAGACCAGAGCCAATTCCTACCTCCACCTCTAAGGAGTAGTGTATCACCCTGCTTAACTCCTGAGTCCAGCTTGTTCTAATAAGAATATACTAAAATGGGAATACTAAGAAGCCTCCATCTCAGTGGCCTTCTGAGAATGAGTAAGATGATGCCTGATGCGTAAATGTGCTCAACCCCGTGCCTGGTGAGGAGGTGCTCAGTTAACGTCACTAGTAACAACTACTCCTGCCTCCGCCTCAGCTCCTGTCACCTCCTCCTCGTTTCACGGGGTCCTCTGGAAGGCCCCACCGCAGACCTTGCTGACCAAGTGTGTATCAAGGCTTTCTTACCCTGTTTCATAATGATCCGTTTGCACATCTTTCCCAACTGACTGTCAGCTCCATGAGGCAGGAGCCAGGTCTTACATATCTTTCCACCCGCAGTAGGTGAATGAGTGAGCTAGTGTGTGACTGGAGAGTCGAATGAGTGAATGAAGGATTCCAGCCCATCATCAAGTCATGCCTGGATTGTTAGCTCTGAACTGGAACTCAGATCCATTCACTTCTCTTCACCTCCCTGGCAACCAGCCTGGGCCATGCCACTGGATGACCACAGCAGTCTCCTGTCTGCTCTGGGTCCAGTGTGGCCTTCCCCTCATTCCAGGTCTTACTGTGAAGTCACCTCCTCTCCGGTGCCTTCCCGTCCTCAACCAGCCAGCTGAGGTGTGTCTGTGCAAGCCCTTACCATTATGCATTTGTATACCTGCCTGGCATCTCTGCCAGCTCTAAACCCCCCAAGGGTGGGGACCACATATGTGCACAGTGCACATTCCTTCAAAGCACAGCACCTCGCATGTAAGTGGGCCTGTGGCAGATAGTCACTGAGTGAGCCATGTGGGCACAAGCTTTGGTAACTCACGTGCCTGTGACCAGCATGGGGCATAAATCTGAGACATCATGTCACTGTGTACCACAAATCTGGACTCCACACTCCTAGAGGAAGGGGGTGAGGACTGCAAGGCATTTCTTGTTTGCAACGTGGACGCACATGTTCGCTGCACCCACCTCACATTAACCAGAGGTCACCCTGGGGTGTGTGCAAGGCATGCTGGGAAGCTTTGTCTGTTTTTGTAGCCCAGAAGAAGAAATGGGTTTCATGAGCCTGTCTTGCCAAATGTGCACAGGGTAGATTCCCATAGCCAGGAGACCTTTGGCTGGGGTTCTTGGGAGTCTAGTCCAAGTTCTGGAATGTAATTGCTGCTGACAAGTTGTAAGAATGGCTAACACTGAAACAGCCATCCCTCAACTGGGGATGAGTTAGTTGCTACTCCTGAAAGATCAGGCCTTCTCTTTATTTTATCTGTGTGTTCTGAGATAAAAACAAAAAGGAGCTTTGGGAATGCAGAGTCACCCTGTCCATCCATTATCTCAAACGAAGCATGACCCCTTGGGAAGGTCCCACCAGAGGGGTTGGGGGGGTTGTCAGGACCAAGTACAGGAAAGGAAATATTGGAAAATGCAGAGGGCATGGGCCTGAGCATGTGTCTAGGAGCCATACCATGTCTTCCTGTTCGCAACATCCTGTTGTCTTTAAAATAGCTATTCTTAAGCTAGGCACCTATGGCTCAACAGGCTAAGACACCAGCCACGTACACCTGAGCTGGCGGGTTCGAATCCAGCCCGGGCCCGCCAAACAACAATGACGGCTGTAACCAAAAAATGGCCAGGCGTTGTGGCGGGTGCCTGTAGTCCCAGGTACTTGGGAGGTGGAGGCAAGAGACTCGCTTGAGCCCAGGAATTGGAGGTTGCTGTGAGCTGTGATGCCACAGCACTCTATCCAGGGTGACAGCTTGAGGCTCTGTCTCAAAAAAAAAAAATAGCTATTCTTAATTTGATGATATCTTTATCTTCTTGAAGCTCAAGACAAAATTAACCTTTTCTGAAGGGGTAAAAATTATTCCCATTAAAATAGTCCTGATTGTTCTTTTTAAAAGCGAGGCCTAACTCCCAGTGCTCTCTGTTAATCATTCTAAGACATAATTGAAGATAGTGTTATGATAGAAATGCCGCACAGAGTGACAGCAGGGCCATGGGCGGCAAGACTCATTAAGCGGCCACCAGAGGAGACTGGCAGGTCGCATGTGTGCTGGGCTAATCTGGGTTTTGGTCGTGTACCCAGGACCCCAAGCAAGAAATTCCTACCTACCTCATGCCCCATCGCTGCTCTGGGGAGGCCACCTTGTGGATGCGGAGCCCCTCCTGGGAGCACCGTGTGACAAATGGGGCTTCTAGAGACCCTGTTTCCTGTCTCCACCCACTCAGCCCTGGTCTTCTGCTCTCTGACTCCATGCAGGGGGTGGAGGGGAGTCTCTGGCACCAGAGAGGGGGTTATGGGCCAACCTACTGGGGTCTTTGTTTTCTCTTGTCTGGACTTTGGCAGCAACCTCCAGACCATTCTCCCTGGTGGCCTGCCTCGCTCCCCTAAGTTCATCCCCAACATTGAATAGTTCTTTCAACAAACATTTATGGGGTCTTCTGTGATCCGTAGGCACTGTGTTGAGCTCTAGAGATGGAGGGATAAAGCAGAGAGACCAGCTCCCTCCCTTCATGGAGTGACAGTTTAACTGGGGAGGAGGGAAGGTGAGAGGCATGTGGTGAAGGAATAAGCCTATCCTAGGAAGCACTACATGCTTTGCAGAAAAGAAAAACGAGGCTGGGCTGGGAGGGTCTGGGCACCCTCAGCTGGCATGTCCAGGGAGCCTCTGGGAGGTGGTAGCCCAGGGGGCCACCTAAATAGGAAGGCGTTCTGGGCCCGGAAACAGCCCAGACAAAGACTGAGAGCACCAGGGACTGTGTGCTGGGAGGGGAACATGAAGGGGAGCCAGCAGGTGTGCTGAGCCACATAGCAAAGGTTCTCAGGAGTTGCACTGTGAGGGGGACACAGGGAGCCCAGGCAGCAGAGTGTCAGGATAGGGTTTTTGAAAGGTCTTTCTGCCTATGGCTACTGATAGCCTATCGCCCCCACAGCAGACCTTCCGAGTGCTGTCAGACTGTGCCCCTCCTGCTGGCCACCTCCACTGGCTGCATTCCCTGGTCTGCACAGCTGTGCGTGGTCGGGCTCCTGCTGCCACCGCAGTCTGATGCCCAGCCACACCGGCTGCCAGCCACTTCCCCAGCAGGCCCGGCTCCTCTTGCCTGTGGCTGCTTTTTGGCTTCCCTTCCCCCACCCAAGGGCACCCACGTAGACCACTTGGTGGACGGAAGGTTTTCCTCCAAGAGTTAGCTGAAGTAGCACTGTCGGGGGTTGCTGTACCTGAGTGAAATCCTCCCTCCAGCCCTCTTATCTGCTGGCTTCTTGGAGCACCTGTGGCTTACAGCCTCACAGTGCTAGCCCCCTGCTGACCCTACCCCCTCCCACACATATGAACTCCTCAGAGATTCTGGCTAAACATCCACGATCATCAGCACCTGTCACAGAGCCTGGCCGGCCTTGCTAGCTACCAGGTGCTTAGCACAGGTCCCCACAAATGAGACAGGTGCTACTTTATGGCCATTTTACAGATGAGGATCCAGAGTCTGGAGTAGGTTAACCACGTGCCCACAGAGCTGGCCAATGGCACTTCAGATTTTTCTGTTAGCCTCGGAAAATATCATCTTGCGATATGAATTGCATGCAGTGTGACCTCTTGGATGGGTTTGTAAGGCCTTGGCCAGTCCCACTGTCTGTGCAGTGAAGTGGGGCTTGCAAGCTCTCAGTACCCTGGAGGCTGGGCCGGGGTGGGGCAGGCTGGTGGCCCTGTGTTGCCAGCCAACCAGACCTCTCTTGGCTCAGTGCCTACCTGCTAGCAGGACTGCTCGTTTTAAAGGGAGGCTAGGAGCCTGGATTTTGTGCAGAAATCTGGTATTAATGTTTTTGAACATTGCTCAGGCCACCCAAAACATACCTGGGGGTCACTTTAGTCCGTGGACTTCCACGAATGGCTTGTGCTGAAAATAGTGAGATTGTGTTCACCAAAAGGTCAGAACCAGACTTATCCCTACAGGGAAGCCCATCTGGACAGCACTGCTAGAGAAAGGCTGACTCTATTCTGAAATATACAACAACCCCTCCTTAAAAATTCCAGAAGCAGCAGGCACATTTGAAAACTCAGGTGTTTAACATGTCTAGGTATTCGATGACATCAACATGGCATCATTGATTTTGTTAGGTGATAATGGCACTGTACTTAAATGGGAAAAATGTTTTTAATTCTTTAGAATATGCATTGGAGTTAGAGACCAGCCTGAGCCAGAATGAGACCCCGTCTCTAAAAATAGCCGGGTGTTGTGGCAGGCACCTGTAGTCTTAGCTACCCAGGAGGCTGAGGCAAGAGCATCACTTAAGCTTAAGAGTTTGAGGTTCTGTGAGCTGTGATGGCAGGGTACTCTACCGAGGGCAACATAGTAAGACTCTGCCTCAAAAAAAAAAAAAAAAAGAAAAAGAAAAATATGCACTGAAGTATTTAAGAAATAAAATATCATAATGACCATAATTTACTTTAAAATACCTCAACAAAAAGGTCAAAATGACGCAGCAAATAAGAGAATGGATTATAACTTTACTCAATGAAGGTTTACAAGGATTCATTGTAATTTGTTCTGCTTTTTGCTATATTTAAAATTTTTCATAATAAAAAAGTAGGGGAAAAAAAACCACTGTCCCAGGAAAGACATTAGCCTTCTGTGACTTGTTCTGAGACCTTCCCTCAGAGATCTATCTTCCCTAGACTGAGCTGTGCAGCAGTTCAGGTGGGGTGTCCGAGCCTCTTGGGTCATGATGAGACCCAGAGGAAACAGGGTCGGGGTGGGGGGAGGCAGGCAGCCCTCCCACCTGCAGCTGCCTCGTGTTTCGAGCCTTTGGGCAGGGTCCACCATTTGGGAGCTTCAGTCTCCAGCCTGTGAGGGTGCGGTGCCAGGCAAGTGCTGAGTACAGCGTGTAAGTAGAGGGCTAACAGATACTATTGTTCTGAGCAACTCAGGTAGAAATTGCTGGGACACCAAGTTGAGACTTCTGCCACGTTGGATTTTCTTAGATCAGGACTGGGATTAGTTTCCCAGGGACCAGTTATCTTGAAGAATGAAGGCTTGGAAAGATTTGGGGTCCCTCCAGGCAGTAACCCCTTCCTCTGCCAAGTAGCCTTGCAAACCAGGGTGCAAGGAGGCACTAGCCAAGCATTGATGGGCAGATTACACTCATGGGCACCATCCTCTGGCCTTCATCTGGGGGTGGGGACGCTCATCTGCTGGTGCCCTATAGCTCAGCCCCTCCCCATGTGCAGCAGGAGGCCCATCTCCTCTCCTGCCTGGTGTCCTGTAGCTCAGCCCTCCCCACATGCAGCAGGAGGCCCATCTCCCCTCTCTTCTTGTTGCTTTAGAGTATTTGAGCATCACCCTTCCAGAAAAAGCATCTTCTCAAGTCCTCCCAGGGCTGATTAGCTCCTTCTCATCTTCCCACAGCAGAGCCTCCCAAGCCATCCTTGAGAGCTTCTTGTGCAGATCGAACCAGGCTTATTCAGCGCCAATCAGCCCTGACCTGGCATGTTAAGCACCTTCTCAAGGTCAAGTGTCCGACTGCTTCACGACTGAGTAGCAGAGCCCAACCAGCTCAGTGTGAGCTACAGGACCCTGGGCTACCCTGGCCTGTTTTCACTTGTTCCCACACAGCCACCTCCCACCAGGCTGCAGGAGACTAGAGCCACTGGCCTGGGACCACACTGACAGTGGTGTTGCAGTGGCCCATGGCAGCGTTTGGGTGCTGCCATCCTTCCAGAGGAGCATCCACCTCTGAGGCGGCTCATTTGGGTGGCTCTGGATGATAAGACTTTCCTGTGACTTTGGAGTGACCATCGAGGGCTTTGTTTGCAGCAAATGCTCCGTGGTTCGCCCTTCTCCTACCTGGTGCTCAGAGTAGACTTGCCACAGAAAATACAGGATGCCTAGTAAAATAGGAATTTCAGATAACCACCAGCCATTTTCACTGTAAGCATGGAGAGGTTTTGTTTGTATGGGGCATACTTTTTGCTGAAAAATCATTCAATGTTCATCTTAAGTTCAGATTCCATAGGGCATCCTATTAAATTTCACTGGCTAAATCTGCCCACCTTGGCTTAGAGTCGCCACTTACACAAGAACCTTCCTTCCACCCCCTAGGCCTTGGTAGGGCTTTGTGGGAACTCTTTGTCAGGGACCAGGGCAGGCATTAGGTGGGTTTGTGGGTGCTGACAGGTTGTGACTGAGCCACCCCTGCCTTGGGTCAGTTGTGCTGGCACAGGGGCGACAGAGACAAGCCCCACCCAGTGTGTGGGGCCTCCTGGACCAGGTGCCCCACGCCTGCTTCAGGCTGCAGTTTCTTTGTTTATTACCTGTGATCTGTCAGAGCACGTTTCTTCCAGTGTCCTTGAGAAGCTGAAGTGACCCTGTTCCTCTCCCACCCTCTCTACTCTTCATGTCTTCACCTTGCTTCATCTTCAGTCCAGAGGGAGCATCACCTTCCCAGAGAGAGCCTCTACTGGCCCCCACAGTGCCCGGGGGGGTCTTTGTCACAAGCCAGGGCCCACCAGCATGGAGGCATGGAGGTGTGCAAGCAGGACCAGCTGTAGTTTGTGGGGCCCATTGTTCCAAAATTATTAGGAATGTCAAAGGGAGACAGCTGGTCTTCACACAGTCCAAGCGCAGACCCTCTGTGACAGTACAGGCTGTATGCCTGGGAGTGGGTCCTGCCCACAAAGGCCCAGCAGACACGGTGAGGTGGGTGGGGTCAGGAGCACAGTGGCCCTGAGCACTGCATGGACGTGCCTCTCACCGGGGACCACCCCGTGCAGTCCCAGCCTGCTGTGACCCTGGTGACTAACAAGTGCCATCATGTGTTAGCTTTTCAAGAGAAGGTAGAAATTGTTTATTAATAAAATTGCTTTCTTAACCAGTAGCAAATAATTCACGTTTTGAGGCATTCCTATAAAGAGAAAATTAAACATGTACTTTGGAGGGTGGCATTTAGTATGATTAACGTTTATGCAACCACTTGTGTAGTCACCAGATTTATCTGTGTCTCCCTCACTGGCTTGTGATCTCCACAAGGGCCACAGCAATGGCAATTTGCGTTCCTTGTTGTATCTCTGGCCCCCAATGCCATGCTTGGCACATTGTAGCTGCCCCAAGAATAACTGCCACGCTCGCGTGGGAACACATTTTGTATACTTTTTAGCCCTGATTTTCTCCTACTTAACAGGAGCACCTTTCTTGTTACTAAATGTGATAAATACATGTAAAGCCTTAGAGACCTTTTGCACACGGTCGTCTTGCAGCACCATGTCAGCTGCAAGATGGTGATGCATGTCCCAGGGGGTCATTTCTGAACAGGTGAGGAAAGCGGACCTGAGTGAAGATGTTCTGTTTTCTCAGGATGCCAAGTTTGTAGAGGAACGAAGAAAGCAGCTCCAGAATTACCTGCGCAGTGTCATGAACAAGGTCATCCAGATGGTCCCCGAGTTTGCTGCCAGCCCCAAGAAAGAGACTCTCGTCCAGCTGCTGCCCTTCTTTGTGTGAGTACCACTTGGTGGCCACGCTCCACCAGGCCCACCCACCACTTCTTTGTTTCTTTGGAGGTTTGGGGTACAAGTGGCTCTTTGGCTCCCACAGTGCTCTGGACACTAGGGGCCCTGGGTGTGCTCCAGGCACTGTTAGAGGTGCTGAAATGCAGGCTTAGTCTCAGCACTTCGGTTTCTAAAGGGCTTACAAGAGAGGTCTGCAAGTGAGCATTGCTGATTTAAGGTTCTCAAATAATTTGAGGGCTCTGTGCTTTTATACTTTCATATGTTTTGATCAAAGGAAAGGTTTATTTTCTGTACAACTCACAAGTGTTCCAAAACTAAAATGATCTGTGTCAGTGTTTGTCAAGTTTGGGTAATGAACCCAAGGAAAAATTCTCACAGGCTTTGGCCAGTATTGGCTTAAATTATTTTGGTATTAATATTACTTAAATATGAACAAACTTAAAACTAGGTCTAAATTCCTTGCCTTTCTGTCTCTTCTAAAAGCAAATAAGTATTTAAAGAGGTTTATGCATTATGCACTTAGAAAATCTTTACAATTCAAAATTGTCAGTTAACATAATGGATGCTTTTTCTGAAACCAAATCTTTGCTCACAATGGTGGGTGTGTCTTCTTTTGCCCTTTCCGTGCTGGCATCTGCACCCTGGCTCCACCCACCCCACTCTTTTCTGGTCCTATTGCTAAGAAACTTCCATTTGTGCAGCACCTTGAGGCTGGTCACAGCCACTTTGATGTCACTGCCTCATCGCTAGTTAGTCCACCCTGTTCTAGTAAGTTCTTAGCCTGAGACATTTACATCTTTCGAATTAGGGAAACCAAAATCAGAAAGTACTTCCTGGTTTTTATAGAGTCTACAGGTGGTACATAATGTAATTATGCTGTTTATAAAATACTGTCATCATAATGGCGACACAAAGTGTGAGAATCATAGTTGAAACCCATGGAATTTTTAAAGAATAAGTTGGGATTCCTCATTTGAGTAGCATTGGTCGGGGTCTGTGTGTTTTAATGGGATGAAAATATAATGTTTCCTGTCACTGTAGCTCTTCCAAATGGCATGAGAAAGGTTGGGAGGGATGTGATTTATTCCAGTGGCGATGCAGTAACTCAAAGCCAGAGGCTTATTTCTGCTTCTTGCTGTGGGGTGCACTCAGCATTGCCAAGTTGAACTTCCAACCAGGCAGACCTCTGCCGCTGCCTCATTCCCCGTTAGGTCCTTTGAAATTGTTGCCATGATGGTTCCTTAGATTTTACTATTATTTCAGGGCTTTCATGAGAAGAGATTATTCTGCTGTGCTGCCTAAGAGAAAAGATGCTTCTTTCCCTTGAATAGAAGACACTCTCTGGAACACTGTCTTTTTCCTTGTATCTAATTATTTGTAAGGCTAAGGCCTTCATCTTAATGTTTTGAAACAGCCACTATAGTTCACGAGAGGATTTCTTGGTCTTCTGCAAGTAGCTCTGGCCACGCGCTGAGCTGTGTGCATGAAGCTGGATCCTCTGATGGAGGCTGAGTGAGCGCTGGGTCCCAGATGTGGACAGTCTGTGGAGGTGGTGCTGCCCCACGCACACAGGCCAGCATCCCTCTTACCTGCCTCTGAGAACCCAGCGTCTCCTGCCGGTCGAGTGTCTACCGAGGGTCCGTCAGCCGGACGGCGTGTCGCAAGGTCTTAGCTGTGCTGGTTACAGTAATCGGCACACAGAGAAACCTCTTGTGCCTAATTAGCACAGAGAATACAAGGTTCAATTTATGGGCTTTAAAAAACAAAAAGAATTTCCGTCAGAGATTGTGGCAAATGGCACAATATTGACACTGGAATTTTGGCTGAACATTGGTTGAGACCAGTGTTTTTCAACCTTTTTTATCTCCCAGCACACTTGAACCTATAGTTAAATTTCTGTGGCACCCCAAAATTTTGTTGGTCCAAAAAACATGAGTAAAAATAAGAATATACTTATTATACTTTGAACTTCTTTCAAAAATACTTTAATTAGTGATCTTTAAAAAATGTTCATGGTGCACCTGCAATCCTCTCATGGCACACCAGTTGAAAATTACTGCTCTAGATCTAGTTGAAAGGCCTCTTATTTCCTTTATTGGGCAAGACTAGATTACAGGTTAGAATTTGCAGATTGTGTGGTAATGGAAGATAAACTGCCCGTGTTTTGCCCGTGCTGGGGGACCTCGATGGGGTCACATCCTACCTATGTGTGCCCACAGAAAACAGTGAGACTGTACTCTCCGCTAGAAAGCTTAGCCTAACAGATTTCTGGTTAAAAACATTTTGAGAATCTCTTGCCTCAGGAAATATCCCCCCCCCCAAAGTATAACTTATTTATTCTTATAAATCTTGACATACAGTTCTTTCAATGCTGATTTGGGATTATGAAGATCCATTTTAATTGCTGAACATAAGTGGACTTGTTCTCTGAAGAGTGTCCCCGTGTGCTGAGCACTTTCTGTGGGTGCTGGCGTAAGGTTTCACCTGCTTTATCTCATCTGATCTTCTTGAGAGCCCCTTAGGTGGGCCCAGAGCTCCGTTTTTTAGGCAGAATCTTACAAAATTGCTGTTAAAATGATAATTTTGCATGGTTTCATAATACTTTGTAGTCATAATTTAACCATATAAATGTAACATTTTATCATACTGTTGAGGAAATTGAGGCTTCAAGAGGTTATCTGACTATTTCCAGGGTCACCCACTCAACACACAGGAAGCCTGACTGTTTGGTGCCATAGCCCGTGTTTTGGGGCATAGGTGACAAAACCACAGGCTGTGGGTTGAGCCTGGTCCCTGACTTGTTTTATTTGGCCAGTATAGTGGAGTTCTGTTATTTGTTTTCCTTGATTGAAGTACTTGCCTATGTTAAAAAATTAGAAGATGTCAGAGAAAAATCCAAATGCCAAGCTTCTTTTGAAAAATCAGAAGAATTGGTCATACCCTACTGCACCTGAGTGTTCCTGTGTCCACCAGATCCCCATCCTAGATACGGAGCCAACTTCCCCTGCTGGGAGTCACTGCTCCTTGCCTGCCTGGGACATTGGAGTTTCCAGTCCTGGCTTTTATCCACTGCTCACATGGCCCCTAAATTTCGGTTTGGGATTTGAAGACGCCCCATGTTACCCAGGAAGCATTTGTTTGCGTGTTGTGCTCCTGTCTGTGTGTCCTCCAAGCTATTCTGCTGTTAAACTTCAGTAACGGTGGCCCTGTTCTGATTTGAGGGGTGGGGGGGTAGGCAGGAAAGATAAAAGCTAATGGGCAGAATTTGCTTCTGTTTTTTCCTTGTGAATATTCCTTAAAACTTCTGGGCCTGCGCATCTGAAGTCCAGCATTAGATACACTTTTCCACCTCATGTGTCTATATTTCACTCTGTTCTGCAAAGGGCATATGACTTCTAAGTAATCTGCCCTCTGCACAAATCCAAGATTTGAAGAATCAGCAAGTTGAATTTTTTTCCTCCAGTTTCTCTGTGTCCCACTGCCTTCTTTGCTAATGGCAGCAGCAGCTCTGAATTAGAAAGTAGGCCAGTGGGAAGTGGGGTGTTTTCTTTTCTATTTTGAACCCCATGTATCAGTGTGGCCCAGGTGGAGACCAGAATCTTCCCCCCCAAAACAGGGAGCAGATGAACGCCAACCCCCAGCACCTTCTTCCGAGAGTCTCATGCTGTTTGTATCTGAGAGGACAAGAGTGTCCCCATGCGTCGGAGCCCCTGAGAGACCTAGCCCGGGCTGAAATAAAGGCTCTTTGCTTTTGCATCAGACTCGGCTCCCTGGTGGTCTTTGGGGATTTCAAGGTCTAGGCAGAACAGTATCCTCTGTCACTCAGTGGAAAGGTGGTCACTGAGAGACATAGTACAGGTGACAGCAGACGGGGACGGAAACATCAGGTGCTATTAAGGAAGGGAGGCCTGGACTCCAGAAATTAACTCTGTGAAACTGGAGCCACAAACTGGTGACAGATTCAGTGATTGCTGTGCTGTCATTTAGGATGTTATTAAAATGTTTTTCTGCAGAGTAATTTATCCCTGGGAAATACATTATATTCTGCTGCTCCTCGAGGGGTGGGAGAGAGTGAGGGGCATGGACGGCAGCAGAGTGATATAGGTCACAGCACAAATTCCCAACTGGATTTTTAGCAGAAAACATGGTCTGTATTTTCCATCAGCCCCCATTTGCTGCTGCATTTACTCTTCAAGTTGTTAAACGTATCTCTTTCTTTTTTCCTTGCCGCAGCGTGAACTGCCCTGTTCTCCCAGTGAGCAGGTTAAGTTTAGCTCAGGGGTGAAATGCCCTGACCGTGAGCCGAGACATCTCACGTTGGAGGTTGCTCTGGCAGGAAGAGCATAGTTCCTGCCTCGGGATTTTGACCACACTGCTTTTGTGGACTGACCAGAACCTTCTAGGCTCCAGAGTCCACAGCACTGCCAGACGCCAGAAAGACATGCAGGTGTTATCCAAGATGTCTCAAAAGTGCAGGCAGACGCTGGCTAGGTGTGAAGAGTGTTTTGAAATAAAATGTCCATGTGAGTGGCTCAGTGGAGGAGTGTGCCTCACGTGGACACCTTTCCAGCTGCTCCTCCTCCTATTTTTCTTTGGCCTGCTTTACTGATTTTGAGGCCCCTGGCAACCAAATGGAAAGTATGGAGATTCTGGAGTCAGTGATGGTCTCCAGCTCTGCCACTAAAGGAATGACTCTGGGCACGGCTTCAGCCTCTCTGAGTCCTTAGTGTTCATATGAAACGGGAAGACAGGTACTAACCTTACCAGTTTGCTGGAGTATTAAGTAAGATGACACAAGTAAGTGTGCTCAGCACAGTGCAAAGTCAGTGCAAAGGCCCTGAGGCAGGGCAGATTGGCGTATCCAAGAAGGCCAGTGTGGCCAGAGATGAGGGGACCGGCTCAGGTAGGGCCTTGGCAACCCCAGAAGTGACCTTATTCTGGATTGGAGGGGATGCCATTAGGGGGTGTGGAGCAGGGTGTGACTTGACTTGGCTTGTGTTTGAAAACCTCACCCTTGGGCAGCACCTGTGGCTCAAAGGAGTAAGGGCGCTGGCTCCATATACCAGAGGTGGCTGGTTCAAACCTGGCCCCGGCCAAAAACTGCAAAAAAATAAATAAATAAATAAACCTCACCCTTGACGCGGCACAGAGATTGGAACTGGAGAGTGTTAAGCCAAGATGCTTGTGGAAGCAAGAGGAGTTGGTGGCTTGACAAGGTGAAGAACAGGCTGGGGGAGGAGTGGTTGGACCTAGACATAACTGGGAGTGGCTGCTGGGTGAGAGAAGAAAGCTGCTCTTAAACCCCTGATGTCCTACTCGCTGGGCAGATGCAGAGACACCCCAAGTTGCTCATGGTTTGGTCTGAGGCAGAAGGCAACCGTGTCGACATGTCGGCTGGGCAAGGGCTCAGTAGGGTATTACACAACCGAGGAGACACGGCCCAGCCCTCAAGGGCCCATGTGTATACGTCACGACATCATGAGGCCGCTGCCCGCCCTCCTTCTTCCCTTTTTCCTCCCCCTACCCCTCTCTTGAGGAGTACCTGGCCGTGTGTCAGACTGCAGGGTTTGTTTCCCAGCTCTGTCCCTGAATGGCTGTGTGACCTACTAAAGCAAGTCACTTAAGCCTTCTGGGGCCACAGTGTCTTCATCTGTACAATGGGATAATAGCAGCATCTTCCTCAGGGGTGGCCATGGGGTTACATGAGCACAGAGTAAGCGCCACTGTTTCTACCAGGAGAAAGGGGGCTTAGGGGCAGGAGAGTTTTTGGAGCAGACGTCTGGAATGAAGTGATGAACTTACGGTATTAAAAAAAAAACCACAGAAGGATGTTAGCACACCTCCACCATGCATGCCCACCCCTCTCCCCATAACTTTGCAGGAATCATCAATACATAGTCATATAGAGACTCTACCTACTCTTCTTGCCTTTTTTAACTTAACAAAGCTGTTGTACTCCTTAGAAAGCCACATGGCATCCACTGTAATGGTGGCTTCATAATTAATTTCACCATTGCTCTTCTGAACATTTGAGAGGTTTCTAGGTTATTCTCCCTCAAACAGTGTGGCCTGGAAAATCTCAAAAATCTCACATTTTTGCAGGTACTTCTATAGGTCTGATTTCCAGACACCATTCTGTCACAGAGGTCACATGCATTTTTAGCCTTTGAAGACATCTCTAGACCCTTAAACCAGCTTGATATGCAGGATTTTGACAGGGATAAAAGGTTAGCTATTCTTTCCAGGTGTGCAGAACAGCTACAGAATGCAGGGAGCCCAGGTCATCCACGGTGGCTAGAGAACAAGTGCTTACCCCCATGCTCAGGGTGCATGGGGACGCAAGGCTGAGACCCAGGATGGGGGCTGGGGATGGGAGCTCTTGCAGGTGTTTGAGCTCTGGACCACGCTGTCAGAAGACCATGCTGGCTTTGGGTGGAGAGTGGACTGGTGAGGAGACAGGTAGAGTGCCTCCATGATGGTCCAGAAAAGACAGGGAGGTCTGAACCAGACAGCCAAGAGGAAATGCAGACATGGATTCAGAAGATTCTGCAGAGGGGAGAGGTGGAGGGCCCTGCACAGAGCCAGGTATGCAGCACCGTCCACTCCTCACACCTTCATAGCAAGGTGGCAGGGGCAGCATTGCCACCCTTTGGGGACAAGGAGTGGGTGACAGTCAGGCGAATGACTGGGCAGACAGCAGGGCGATGGACAGGGGCAGCACCAGAAGACGGGCTGAATATCTGGGTGAGCGAAGGTCACAGGAACTCCCAGAGGAAGCTCGCTTGCAAGGAAATGCAGTGAGAAGGGGACTTTGAGTGTGGGCGCTGTCTCTGCAGTCCTGAAGGCAGGCCAGGGGCAGGTGAGAGGTAGTTGTGAATGTCTCTGGGATTGCATCCTCTGAGCTGGTTCAGGTGGCAGTTCCTTCCTGGTGTTTCTCAGGAAATGTGTTTTTCTGAATCTCCAATATCAAGAAAAATTGGTCAAGAAATCAGGGAAAGATACCATCATTCTTCTGCAAAAACTAAGGTTAACAGTCAGTGTTCCTGTTGGAAGGAGCTGATGCTGACAGGGAAGAGCAGGAGGCACCAGCACATGAGTCAGAGGTCCAGGGCAGTGTTGGCGGGAACCAGGGCAGGAGCGTGTGGGAGAGAGCTGGCCGTGGTCCAGGTGCTCAGAACTGCTGGGAGCTGGTGCCGCGTTCCAAGTGTATATTCAGGGCTCTGTCTGCTGCAAACAGCGAGTCATTCTGGCAAATAAATACTAATGTATTAATATTTGTATGATAGTATGCTTTCTGCAAGTGGCATTCCAGGAAATAAGTGCGGGAGGAGCACTAAATCCTTATACTGGCAGTTTGCACACCTGGCTCTGTGCAGAGCTGCGAACCTCGCTGGAGACTTGCACCTTGTCTGGGTCTTCTAACAGTGCCCAGTGACGATCCCTGGCATTCTCCAGTGTGGCTTGCAGTTCTTTGTGAACACAGGAGAACCTCCGTAACTTGACCACCTGAGGGACTGTAACAAACCGGTCCACATACGGAGGTGGCCACCATGAAGAACTTCCACTGAGCACATGTGGTGCATGTCTGGTCTATGAAAATTAGGTCAACTTGAGGTGGTCCATAAAGGGAAGTGGTCAGCTATGAGGTTCTACTGTACTACCAAAGTTAATATTTATTACTTATTAAGCAAGTCATCTTAAATTTCTATGATAATGAGTAAATAGTGTGAAGAGTGCTGGTAATAGTTTAAGAATAATTTATGATTTAAGGAATTCTTAGAACTCCTAGGAATCCTGACTTTGCCATCCTAAATCCCAAAGAGTCACCTCTTTCGGGAATCTGGAAACACCCTTTAGGATATGATTTCCTGATATAAATGTGGGAGTGGCTGGCATGCAGGAAACAGAGGTTTGGGAGGTGGTCGTCCAAGGAAGGGGGAGAGTGAGAAGAGGTGATGGCCAGCGATGGAAGGTGGAGACGTGGGCAGGAGCCCAGAGCACCACGACAGGGAAAGGGAGGTCAGCCTTTGGAGGGGAGCACGTGTTTCCCAAAGAAGCCTTCCTCTGTGTGAGAGAGCTGCAAAATTAACACCTAGTCCCAGAGCATTCAGAATAGCAAGCTGTCCTCCATCACTGCCAAGTTGGCAGCAGACCCAGGGAGCAGGTGGCATGGCACGGCTGTGGTGGCATCCCTGTCATCCTCATCAGTAGGGAGAGTGCCACAAAAAAGTCGTCGAGGGTAACGGGAAGCAGCAAGCCCCAGCCCAAGTCACATCTCAAGTGGGGACAGGTTCAAGTGCACAGCTCCTAGAAACGTGGCCGCGTTTGCCGTGTGGGGCCTCTCTCTGAACGGACGGGATTGTGGAGCTGGCAGCCATCTGAGGCAGTGGGGATGTGGAGACTGCTTTGCAAAACAGGGCCGTTTATTCCCATGCAGGGCACTTTGCATATTTTGTAGCTTCTGCCTGGACAGGCAGCTCTGGCAACTGTTTGTAAGGCCAGGACGTTTGACCCTTGGGGTCCTAGGATGACTGAGGTCATATAGAGACTATTTGAGCTTGTGGAGTCTTTGCCCCCTTTTCTGATATGCTGTTGCTTATTTGGACGGCACATAAGGTGAAGTGTTATAATCCCATAAGGATGCCCCCCAGCGCAGAGTGGCCGTGGACAGACGTGTACATGTCAGGGAAGCCCCCGTCTGTCATGTAAGTGAATACAGCCACTGCAGTGACAATGGGGAGTGGTGCTCGTGGGCCCCTCTCAAGGGATCAGCGGGTCCTCACAGCTGATTCTCAGTATATGGAACCACAGGTTATGGTCAGAAAATGATCATTGACCTTTTCAAGAGATGGCAGAAACCCACATATTGATATAAAACCTGATGTCTAAATAAGCTAGGAACTAATTTGTTTGTGGGCCAAACAAATGTCAGCGGGCTGCATGTGGGCCTCTGTGGAAGCCTTCCAGGGCTCAGGATCTGCAGTACACGAGTCGGCTTAGCCTGTGAAGGAGGCAGTGGGGACGCAGTCAGCCTCAGGAACATGAGGACGATGTGCCGGCCCGGGCAGCTCTGACACCAGACCTCAGGGCAGTGTGGGCTTGCAGAGCTGACTGAGGTCCCTGCCCAGTTTGGACTTCTGAGAAATGGGTCTGTGTGAAGAATCCCCAGGCGAGGTACATCTTCTCAGCACCCAGGCTCAGCCTGCCCTCCCTCTGTCGGAAGGCACCATGTCCCCAGGGAGGGCCCTGCTCCTGAGGGCACAGCACCTGCCTGAGTTTCCTGTGTCTCCTGTATGGTGGTTTCATTTGCTTCCTATCCTCTCTGTGTGGCCAGTGGCAGAGATTGGTTACTTGTGAAAAGAACACTGCCACTGGGTTTATATTTAGACAGCTCACCAAGAAAAATGGGTCCTTGTTGTGTCTATTCAGGGTAGTTGGTTGCAGGTTATTAGGATTGGGAAGGAAGTTTGGTATTCTGACCTGTTAAATTCAAGAAACAAATTCTGTTGATAGGTGAAGCAGCTGAGGGGTTTCACACAGGGTGGCTGCTGCAGGACCAAATGCGTTCCCTGGAGCTGCCACTTCCTTCCCATCTTCTGCCCCTGACCTGCCAAACCCTGGCAGGTGGCGGGGAGTGGGGGGTGGGGATGGTGGTCCTTGTGCTTCTGACCCTGCACTTCTTAACTGGGGGAAATTTCACCTTATTCCCCAATTCCAGGGACAGTTGGCAGTGGAGACATTTTCTGGTTGTCACACTTGGGGACGGTGCTTCTTGACTCATAGGTAGAGGCCAGGGATGCCGCCCATGCCCTACAATGCACAGGGTGGCCCCTCCCATGCAGCAGAGAGTTAGCAGACCCCAGATGCCGGCGACACCCAGATTGGGAAACCCTGTTGTAGCCTGATGTGCTGATTTGTTGGGTCTTGTATAAGCAGCTGCAAACCCCAGGGCTCTGTGGTCAACAAAGAGGGAGAGGAAGCCAGTGTTTATTTAGCCCCTCTGGGGGGCCAGACTGTTCTGTCATTATTTTCTCACATCTACCCTTTGCAGTTGGTATTAGTGTTCCCTTTCTTCAGATAAGGAAACTGAGTCTCAAAGAGCAAAGTGGCCAAGCCATAGATTTGGATGTGGTGGAGCAGGGAGTGGGGATGAGTTCCTGTGATTCGGGAGTCTCTGCTCTGTCACCATCACCCCAACACGGAGCACACAGCAGAGTCCTAAGGACCCTCAGGATTGGCTCTTTCTAAGCACAGATTTTACACATAAGTGTGGATCCTCTCTGCCCCTAGGAAATGAAGCCTGGACTTTATCACATTCACCTTGAGACACTCTGCCTCTCAGAGGCCCTGATTACCGGCTGCAGCTGCTGTGTAAGCTGGGCCTCCTCCTTTCAGGGTGCAGAGTTGGGTGGGGCTGTCTGCTCTTGGTGCCGCCCAAGGCCCTGCTCATCCTCCCTTTTTTGGGGTTATCGTCCAAAGGAAACATTGCAAAAAAAGCCAGAAGACGAGGCTAGCAAGGGTTAACTTCTGAGAGCTTTGACCCAGCAGAGAAAAGGGGTCTTCCATACCTTTTAAACCCCACTCAGACTCATCTCTAAGTTCTTTGCTCTTGACACACAGGCCCTTCTTGGCCCTACTTATCTAATACTCCCAGGATGATTGATCTCTTTTTTTTCTTTTTGAGATAGGATCTCACTCTGTTACCCAGGCTGAAGTGCAGTAGCACAGTCATAGCTCATTGTAGCCTTGAACTGCTGAGCCCAAAACATCCTCTAGCCGCAGCCTTCTGAGCAGCTAAGGCTACAGTAGCACACTGTCATGCGTGGCTAATTAAAACTTTTTTTTTTTTTTTTTAGAGACAGGGACTCGCTCTTGCTCAGGCTGAACTTGAACTCCTGGGCTCAAGTGACCCTCCCCGCACGTCTTCCCAAAGTGCTGAGATCACAAGGCATGAGCCCCTGTGCCCAGCGTGCCCAGGATGGTGCCTACCGGACCAAAAAGAAGGCTGAAAACGAGCCCAGCTTTGGCCTAGACATGCTTTCCTGTGAGCACACAAGCTTCTGGCTTAACAGCTCTACTCGAGATAAAACAGGTCACAGATTGCTGAGTAAGAATAGGATTCTGCGTTTTTATTTTTCTTTTTTGCACATGAGAACTTGCTGTGACAGAGTTGTGGATGTTTTTCGCACTAGCTTGTTCTGAGAAGTCAGGTTGAGGCATTACTAATACACCAGGAAGCGAGCCGTGCTGTCAGGGAGGGTGAGGCCTGTTTGTGACTTTCACAAGCAGAAAGATATCACTGAGAAGAGAAAGGGCTGCAGGCTTGCAGGCCTGGGTGTGACGCCGGGCCTTGCCGTTTACTGTTTCCTTCATCTTGGGGTACACCATAAGGGCCGTGACTTCCTCGTCTATAAAATGAGACTGATGACAACCTGAGAAGGCTGTTAATAGCAGGCGGTAATAGCAGTAATTACATTTGTCATTAGCAGGAGTGTGCACAGCTAACTCCTGGGTTCCACAGAACCAGAGAAGAACTTGGCATTATGAGGGGCTCAGGGCGTGAGAGCGAGAGGGGCACACAGCAAGCACCTTCATTCACTGAGGACAGTTAAGGGATAGTACAGAGTTCTCCTTGTGTCTCCGGCCTGGTCTCTCCCTTTCCTCCTAGGTACCAGTCAGGTTGTCTGTGAGGCCGAGGCTCAGGACTCTTGCCCTAAATCGCTGAGCCCAGAGGCCAGGCTGCAAAGTACCAGCTTCCCCACGAGACCTTCTCTTCACCTCAGTAAACTCGTGAGTGCAGCAGATGGTTAGATTTCATCATGGTATAAACCAAACTCTGTCTGTCATGATTTCTTTCAGGATTCAGACTGCAGCTTGGTACCTAACAGAAAGAGCAAGACTCCAGCAGACAGACCATGGTTCAGAGTCTAGCTGTGCACATACCAGCCTTGTACCCTTCACGCTTCTCTGCCTTAGTAGACCTGTCCGTAAAATGGGGCTGGTGGCAAAGGGTTCACAGGCTTGCTGGGAGGAACGAAGGGAGCACCACTGCTAGGAGCTTCTCAAGGGGAAGCTGCTCTAACTGCATGTTTCATTTCTTTGTTCAAACTCTCACTTCAGTCCCAAAATGATGTGAGTTGGCAGCTTAGATATTATTACAATTCCTTGCCCTACTTCCTGTCTTTTATTTTTAAACATTGGAGCATCTGAAAATTTAGTTTGGAGAACAGGAAGCAGATTAGATATTTTGGGCACAATAACGGCTATCTGAATTGGGGTTCATGAAAATAATAATAAAATATCCCTAATATCAGAGAGGTATGGCCACAACACACAGTCGCGTCCCGCCAGATATGACAGGTCTCAGTGGCAGCTTTCCTCCCAGGGGGACAGCCAGTCTCACAGCTTCATGCATTTCCCCGTGTTCTTTGTAAATGCTGTCTAGGAGTGATCCCTGAGAACGGTTACCTGATTTGGTTATCAGTTACCCGCTGCCATATTCATGCTGTAGAACAGACAAGCATGACACTTTGGTAGCCTACAATTCTAAAAACATACTGCATTCATCGTCAGCTGAGGAGCTCGGAGGCCGCTGGTCTCGGCTGAGCTCACATCCGCATCTGGGGACCAGCGGGCTGTCTGCTGATGCAGGGTGGCCATGACTGGGAACTGGGCATTGCTCCTCCCAGGGCCAGCAGGCTAGCTTGGGCATATACAGCAGGGAGCACAGACGGGGAAAGCCCACCCACAGAAGCACGTTCTGATTGTGCCACACCTGCTAACATTCCATTGCCAAGGCGATTCACAAGGCAGAAGCCACACTCAGAGTGGGAAGGTACTATAAAGTCACCTGGCAAAGGACAGCACACAGAGGCGTGAGCGATTGGAGCCACTTCTGCAACTACCACAGGTGGTTAACTCGCTCTAGGTGGAAGGAGAAGCGTGTCTGTGGTGTGCAGCACAGCTGTGAAATCCAAGGCAGATGGTTCTGCACGTGGGAAGATGGAAGGCAGGCCGGGACTTCAGGCCCCACTGTCCACAGAGCAGCAGCAGGGGGCAGAGCAGGGCCGTCCTCTGTGTTTAGACATAGACCCAACTTAGTGCCTTTAATATACTGCTGGCCCTGACTGAAAAAAGTTTTTTAATTAACATACAGTAAAATTGACTTTGCTGTTGCTATTCACGTCCATGAATGTTAACCCATGTTAACTTTGAGTACCTTCCATGACAGTCACGATATGGAAAAGTTCCATTCCCAGAAAGTTTTCTCATGCTATCCCTTTACAGCCACACCCTCATGCAGCCCGAGCCCTTTCTCTATCCCTGCATTTTGCCTTTTATGAAATAGAACCCTGTGGTAAGCAGCCTCTGCTTTCACTCAGCAATCCCTCAGAACCAAGTTGTTGGGTGTGTCCAGTTTGTTCCCTTTTATTGCTAAGCAATGTTCCATTCTGTGAAGGTGCCACAGATTGCTTATACATTTGTAAAAGATACTTATGTCATTTCCAGTTGTTGGCAGTTTTGCATGGAGGCAATAGAACCACTCAACTACAAAAGTGTTCATTTCTCTAGGATAAATAACTACATGGGACAGCTAGATCATATGGTAAATGCACAGAACTGCCCAGCTGTCCTCCAGAGTGACCACCACTGTGCTTCCCACAGTCGGTGTAGGAGAGTTCCAGGGGCTGTGCACCCTCGCCAGCATTTGGTATCGTCTTGTTTTTATTGTGGCCATTCAAAAGGACGCACGGCAGCATCTCATCATGGTCTTGGTTTGCGTTTCCCTGGTGACTAACGATGCTGACTTTTTACGTTCCTCCATATAGCCTTTTAGGAAAGTGTTCAAGTCTTCTACTCATTTTAAACATCATGTTGTCATTTTGCAGTTGAGTTTTGAGCGTTCTTTCTGTGTGCTGGGTACAGGTCCTCCGTCACACATGAGGTTTGCGGGTGTGTTCTTCCGCTCTTCAAGGTGTCTGTTCATTTTCTTCTTAACAGTGTCTTTAGAATAACAAAGCTTTTAATTTTGATGGAATACAATCTATTATTACTTTTCTGAGTCTTTGAATAGCTGCCCCTTGCATCTCTTCAGATGTCCCAGCTGCCCTGGGCAGGAGACACGGGAGAGGAGGAACCCCCCTCCGTCACACCCAGACCCAGAATCCTTCCTCAGCGTCTTCTACCCCAAAATATTATGGAATAGTTGTGCACACGAGGAAGGGCCACGCTGTGTACATCCCTTATGGCAGAGAGTGAATACTTGGTATTGGCAATATTAACTACCATTGTGATGGTCAACATTTATTGAGCACTTCTGTATACCGCATTTCCTTACCTAATTTTCATAGCACTCCCTGTGAGGGTTGTTACCATGTTTAGGCCTGTTGTACAGATGAAGAAACTAAGGCTCAGAGACGTTGATGAATTGGTTGAAGGACTCACACAGCAGGTGATGAAGCCAGGATCTGAGAACCAGGTCTGTGTGAGCCACAGTCCCAGGGCTCTGTGAGTTTTTAACCACCACCCCTGTCTGTGGCCCAATTTCTCTGCTGAGGCCATACTCCTGGTCACATCTCTGGCTGACATTGTAGCCTCTTCCTTTATCTACCTCCTGGGCAAAGCCATGCCTACCCCTCATTATCACCACCCGGGTGGGAACGTTGTCCCTCTTTTGAGTCCTGTCACTGAATGTCATTTCCCCCAGCACACCAGCCAGTGCCTCATGCTGACCTGTGGGTTCAGGTCCTGAGTGTGTTCCTCACTCCCGAGAATGGAAACATCCAGAAGGCAGGAGCCTCGCCTCTTTCCCCTTTATCCTCTATAGCACAGGAACTGGGAAACAGCAGGTGCTCGGTGGGTACTGACTGACCAGAAAGAATCGGAAGCTGTTTCCCACCAACAGCCTACAGTCAGTGTTATGGCCGGGCTGGCGTTTGGTCATCGGGCTGACTTGGCTTGTCTAGTCAATCCAGAAGGGATCATGTTTGTGATTCCACTTTTCTTTTCTTTTCTTTCTTTCTTTTTTTTTTTAATTAGTTTAAAAAAAAAAAAAAAAGGAAATATTGCATGATGGAGTTAACTGGTGATGAGGGCTGTTATTGTTTTCCAGACTGATCCCTACACTGAGTCGCTGTTTTAGATTCAGCCCACTGTGCCTGCTCTGTGTCAGGCCCTGATCTGCAACCCTAAGAGAGGCAGGATCTGTTGTTACTTCCATTTTATAGATGAGGAAATTGAAGCCTTTTAGAGTTGGCGTTTGAACTTGAGTCTAACTCTTAAATTTCTGCTATTTGAAAGCAAAGTGGTGGGAGTTGGACTTTGGGGCCAGGCTGGTGTGGGTCCCAGGTTCCATTCACTCTAAAGCTTGTGTTTGTCAGCACTGTACTATTACTGCCTATAAATAATGATTAGCTAAATAGTAAAATGAAGTAAAAGCACTTAGTAAGAGGTGCTGAACATGCTAAATGTTTGAGTCTGCAGGTCTCAGAAACACGGATGTCACTGAGGACTCTTTAGTTAGCAACAAGACAGAACGCCACTTCAGATTAGCTCAAGCAGAAAAAGCGTACTTCCAACTTACGTAACTCCAAAGTCCCTCTATCTAGTAGAAAGCAGGCTCATGGCAACTGTGGATCTTTTTTTTTTTTTTTTTTTTTTTTGGTATAGACAGAGTCTCACTCTATCGCCCTCAGTAGAGTGCGGTGGAGTCACAGCTCACAGCAACCTCCAGCTCTTGGGCTTAGGTGATTCTCTTGCCTCAGCCTCCCAAGTAGCTGGGACTACTGGCACCCGCCACAGCGCACGGCTAATTTTTGATGCAGTGGCCGGGTTTGAACCCGCCACCCTTGCTATATGAGGCCGGCGCCCTTACTCGCTGAGCCACAGGGCAGCTGTGGATCTTGATGGACCCTTAGGTTCAGGCCCTAAAAAGTAAACATCCTTCTCACTAGCTCCACAAAAGTGCTAGGGAAGAATCTTACTCATCACTCCTTTCCTGATAGCTCCAGCAGACACTCTGGGGAGATTCTGATTGGCCCATCTTGAAATCATGAGCCCATCTGTGCCAATGACTATGGCCCAGGGTGCAGAGTGCCTTAATTAGCTAAATCTGGGGCAAAGGGGCGAGACATTCAGCCTGCTTACACTCATGGACTAAACATGATTGTTACAGCAGTGGGGGGGACGGTTCCCTGAACGGAGAGATGGTGGGTGGACAAACATATGCCCATCCTGTGGGGCTGGTACACAGCTGTCAGTAAAGCCACAGCAGTTGTTGTGTAAGAAGCTTGTGACACCTTTGGCCCAGCCTTCCACGCCCACTGTGCCACGAGATCACGCTTCTGTGGAGCGACTTGCACATGTCCCAGTCCACCCTCCCTGGCAGAGTGGGCAGTGTGCTTCAGCACTCCCCGGCAGGTGCCATCTGCCTTGAGGCGTGCATTCAGCCTGCACTCAACAAGGAAATACTTGTCAAGTCCTATTGGAAAATACTGATCACGATGTGTTAGTGAAGTTCAGGGTTGCAGTGGGTTCCATCAGGGCCATCGAGTAGATTTTTACAGGTGTCTCTGGTGCTCTGGAGTTTTCTCCCAGCCCGTGAGAGGAGAGAGAGGGGACCACCTCTTTATTCGGAAGAGAGAAGTCAGTGATGAACGATCCTCTTTCCAGTCTACAAGAACTTGCTCGTTCCTTCATCCTGCACGGTTATAGATGAGGGACAGATACAGAGGGGGCAGGTCTCAGTCCTCATCACACCATGAGTTAGCAGCAGAGGCCCTGGACTCTGGACCTGTTGGGACCTGCCACGTTCCAGAGCCACAGGAACCACTCTGCCTCCGATCAGTAGGAGCAAAGGTCTTCCAGCGGGTTTGGTTGCTGAAGGCTGTTACGGAAAATAAGTTCCTTGTCCCAGAATTTTCAAATAAGACTGGGTCACTTCCAAAAACACACAGTGGGGGGAAAGGGCAAGTGAAAGTATGCACATCAGTGAGGGGCTGAGGACCACGACAGCCAGTCCCCTCACCACATCCAAATGGCAGCTCACTGTCACTCACAGATACTCTGAGAACTGCCCAGGCCCGAGGGCCGAGGTGCTCCTGACTATTAGGCAGGGCCAAGGAAGGCCACAGATGTTGGACTGTTGGAAAGGTGAAGGGATGCCAGCGGGCGGGAAGCGGGCATGGAGCTCTTCTGGTAACACATCGAGGATTTGTCATCTGTGGAATGTGAAACTTTTTCTGTAGTTTGATTCATTCTGAAGAGGCTGATTTCCTTGTTGAGGTCTTGATAAAATTGTTACGTGAGGAATTGTGTGGTGTAGGAACATTCTCCCAGCACATTCCATTGAGGGTTAATTTGTTTAGCCGTCATTATTGACTCTGTCAGGCCCTGAGATCAGTGATTTGTGTTGGATTTCATTTTCATGTTACAGCAGCCCTTGAGAGAGCTACTACTTCAGGTCTTTCCCACCTGATTGTCAATAGAAGAGAATAACTGGGCCCAGAAAGGTGAAGTTAGTTACTCTGGGTCACACAGCTGGAGGATTGCAGAGCCAGGATTCCAAAACCCTAGCTCTTACCTGCTGTTTCATTCAGTCTTTCAAGCCCATGTGCTGCCCGTGTTTCTATGGCCCCTGGCCTGTGGTAAATGGGTCAACAGTCATTAGATTGTATCAGCATCATCCCTTTACAGATGAGGAAACTGAGGCCCAGAGAGGTTAAGTAACTTGTCCAAGGTCACACAGCTAGGCCGTGGCAGCCTGCTCTTTCCCAGCCAGCTCTGTGAGGGTCCACACCCACTCCTCCGTCAGAGCTACTGTCTCCTCGCCCTCGAGCAATGAAGATGGTGCACAGACAAAATGAGGAAGGGCAGGTAATGACAAGGGGAGGGTCCCTGTGTTCAGATCACACCACAGAATACTGTTCCCAGGTTTTCCACATGGGCCTCCTTAACTTGAGAGGTCTGCACCAAGGAAAGTAGTACCCCCATGCGCACAGCTGGCAGCAGCTGGCCACTAGACGCCAGGCGCACGCTTTACCAGCTGCTCCTGCTCAGCTCTGTCCTCTGAGACTGTTCCCTCCAGGGCTCACCGACTGATCCGATCCTGTGATTCTAAGCCCTGAGCTCTGGCAAGACCAGGCTTGTGTGTCCTATCAGGGTAGCTGACGGCAGGGCCTTTGCTAGCGGGTGACTTGTGGAGAAGTTGGAAACAGGCTGAGGAGCCCATATCCTCTAGAATCCAGACGCACAAAGCAAAGGCCAGGCTGCTCCCTCTGGTCTCTGAGCCCAGACTGGGCCCTTGCCTGGCCCATAGCCTCCAAGCACAGGGGCATGGCTCCCTCATGCGGGGCAGCTGGCAGGAGGTGAGGGCCCGGTCGAGGGTCTTGGAGGTCACAATGAGCCCTTCAGGTCTTAACCTGAGTGGTGACCTTGACAAACAACTCTCTCCATTAGTCACACAGGGGCCCTTTGGTCTCTCATTAGACACTAGGTACCCACTGGGGCAGGCCTCAGCGGGCAGGGGAGAAACTGTTCTCCGCTGAGCCCCCAGGTCCTGTAGACGCCAGCCCGGGCCTCATCTGGCTTTCAGAATCTAAGCCAGCACGGGATCTCTCAGACCTAACTCTCCAGATGCCGAGGGTTACTCCTGAGAGAAGAGATGGAGCCTCAGGGGTGCCCTGAAGAGGCTCAGGGACTGGGAGACGTTGATCATGCCTGCAGCTAAGGGCAGGACGTGTGCTTCATGGGGACTGTAGCTTGATGACTAAAAACACTTCAGTGCACACAGCTGGAGGAGCATGGCTGTCGTGGGTTCCTTAGCTGTGTGACTCTGGAAAATTTATTCTCCTCTCTGTACCTCCTTTCTTCACAAAACCCACACCTGGCAGCGTGGTGACGGGCTGTCACTGGGTATAAAGGAACCAGGCGTGTACGTGGCAGACCCAGAACTGTAAAGACCCATCTCCTTTTTCCATCCTTTGTCCAACCCAAGGAGGATAATACATGTGGGATAGAAATACCAGCATGATCGATTGATGATTATAAACAATTAGGAAGAACAAGGGGGAAAACTTTGTTTCTTAATACATATAGAACCACTGTGATTAAAGCTGTTGTTTTGACTAGAAAACCAAGAAAATATGATGAGAAAATTACAGAGACATTTTAAGCAGCTACCTTCTGTGCAAGTACATTTATTAAAGGAAATTTTTAAATATAAATGATGAGAACTGCTTTCAAAATATGTGAAAACAAAGGGATTAAGATTAAACAGTAAAAGGTAAGATTGTGCTAGTTTGGTTCTCCCCAGGGACGGTCTGAGTCCCAAGACTGGCCCGGCCCGGCAGACTGCGGTCACAGGGGTGTGAGCAAGGGTGACACAGAGGGAATGCCTTAGTCCCTCCACCTAGCCATCTGTTCCTTCTGTGAGTACTCACTGTGCACCTACTATGTGCGGGCCATCATTGCAGATAGTGAGGGTTCCACAGCACATAAAGTGTCGGACCTCGAATAGACCAGGAGATGTGTACATGTCTCAGGGTGAGGGCAGGAAAGATACCCAGAGTGAGGTGGAAGAGAGCCCTGGTAGGGATGTGGTACAGAAGGCCACAAGGATAATTCGACATGGTGTGGAGACCTCATGGAATGTATCAGGCAGAGGCGGCAGCATGTGCAAAGGCCCTGGGGCCAAGAGTACTTGGCCTGCTTGAGAGAGAGCAAGGAAGCCTGAAGAGCAAGAATGGGAGATGGGGGATGCCTGGCCACAGAGGGCCTTTCAACCAAGGGCCTTGTTTCCCTGGATCCCGTTCCCCAACTGCCTCAGGCCCAGCAGGGGTTACTCCCATGCTGCTTATCCCATGGAAGCTGGGCCTGACATGCCCTCCCTCGTTGGTGCAGTTCTTGCACCATTGCAGCTGCGTGTGAAGCGAGTAACCTGGTACTGAAGCGGCCAAGCGTGCCCCATGGGGAAGAGGACAGGGTCCCAGACAAGATTCCATTCACCTCACACCAAGCTGCCGAGGGAGCTGTGAGCCTCAGATGCTCCCTCAGAGGAGCACACTCTCACCTCCACCTTGCCTGTTGTTAAGGCCCTGTGAGAATGTGGGCTCCCATTCATGAGCGCCTCTCCCAGGTGGGAGAGGGCGGAGTGTGCAGGACCACCGGGGGCTTGGGCTGGGGTTTAGGGACCACAGAGTCGAGGAGCTGCATTCCATGTGACCAGCCATCCTAGCTGGTGACCTTGCCACTGTAGAGCTCCGTCTCGTGTGTGGAACCAAAGGTTGGATTCCCAGCAGCCCTGTCCTGGCCAGTGAGATCCTTCATTGTGCTGGAGATGGAGCACCAAGCCAAACACACCCAGGACCTGCTCTCAGGGAACTCACAGGTCAGCAGTAGGGACGGTCGGCAAGTGACCAGTGATGGGAGAAGATAATTAGCAGGCCAGGAGGGCGGAGGTGTGGTGAGTCCCTGAGACCAGGGCAGGCGGTGGCCAGCAGGGTGGCAGTGTGGTGGGTCCCTGAGACCAGGGCAGGTGGTGGCTAGGAGGGTGGAGGTGTGGTGAGTTCCTGAGACCAGGGCAGGCGGTGATTGAGCAGGTGGCCTCAAAGGAATGAGCACAAGTCGTGCTCATGGTGTGATTTAGCACAGCAGAGGGACACAGGGCAGGCTCAGCAACAGGAAGAGATGCAGGACGGGGTCTGGGAGAACCAGGCACAGCTTCCAGCACCCTGTCCCCATAGAGTCACATAAATGCACTCAGCTGTCCCAGCAGTGGGGCATGAAAACCGGTATGAAATGAGATGTCTGCAGCAGCTCACTGGAGACTCAAGACCGAGGGTGTTTTGGGGGCTGACTTGGTGGCAGCCTCGGAGAACGCTGGCCTGTGGCTAGGCAGACAGGTACAGCAGTCAGCCTGCCTTCATCCCACACCCCACCCCGCCAAACACACACTCTGGGACCTGAACAAGTCGTTTAACCTCTCAAAGCCTTCATTCAGTCATCTGTGAAATGACTCACCTCAGGAAACCTCTGGATTGAACGTGGGACTGTAGTCGAGTGAGCACATGGGGGGAGTGAAACAGACGACCCACCTGTGGAGACAGAGGGATGCCCAGGCTGGTCCCTGGCTCCTGTGGCCATGCCGCGCTGCAGATCAGCTGACCTTACAAGAAGGCTATTCCAGGTTATCTGGGTGGCCCACTGTTGTCACAGAGACCTTAAAAGTGGAATCGGGGCAGAAGGTGGCCGGGGTGAGGAGGACTGAACTGCCCTTGCTGGCTTTGAGGTGAGAAGGGGCCCCAAGGCAGGGAACACAGGTGAATGCTGGCCCTCCCCTGAGAGCCTCGGAGGAACACAGCCCTGCTGAAACCTTGATTTTCGCACAGTGAGACCCATGCTGGAGTTCTGATCTCCAGAATTATAAGAGAACGTGGGTGTGTTTGAAGGCCTGGGGTTAGTGGCAGTTGGTTATGGCAGCAGCAGGAAGCAGGCACAGCACCAGGCCCCACCCTGGATCATGCAGTTTCCCTGCCACCTTCATTGTCCCCCACCCCCAGCTCCGTGCCCATGCCAGGTCCCTGCAGCAGGTACTGCGTCTCTGGGACACAGCTGGCGCCACAGGCTGAGTGGCCATGCTTCCCGTCCTCTCAGAACTGGGGGCCTGCAGGGTGAGGCCCTCTGGGGATCAATTTGTATTTTCTGTGGGCTTTCCATGATGGTGGTTTCCTCATAACACAAACTCACCAGCCTGCCAGCTCTGCCCCAGCCCCATAAGGGAGGGAGTTACTCAGGGGCCACCTTTGATCCACTCAACCAGAATCCAAGGGTCAAGTTTAAAAACCCAGAGCATAGCCAGGTGTTCCTCTGGTGGGGGCAAGTCCTGGACTCAGAAGCACTGTCTGTGCCGAGCCTCGCTCACCCCAGGTTGTGGGGCTCTGGCTTGGAGGATGCACCAGTGTTTTGGGGGGTGGGGACACCTGGCGCTGTTTGGCTGTTTCTCGGTTCCTTGAGTGTCCACCAGTGTCTTTGGTATGTGCCATGAAGTGCCAGCACTCGTCTGGACATCAAGTGTTTGCCAGCACCTGCTGTGCTTGGGCCTCTGCTCTGCTGTGGTTTGGGTCTGTTGGGAGCAACAGAAAATTGAACAAGATGATCTAACCACACTAACCCTGCCAAGAGGTCAGGACCAGCTTCCCAAAAGATGGGACAAGTCACAGCATCTGGGCAAATAGCCTATAGGTAGCCAAGAGAGAGAGTGGGATGTAGAAAGAGTGAGGCCTGAGCAGCAGGCAGGCTGGTCATGGGCTGTCTTGGAACACGTGGCCACACTTGCGGCTGGGCAGGCGTCATAGCATCTGGCTTTATGTTAAATGGAGTAGCATTTGTGGACACAGCAGATGGAAATCCTGGGGTAGAACTTCGGCATTTCACTTAGCAATTGTCATCATCATGCTTGCCATTAATTGTCTCCATGGGCAGGTGCCCTGCAGGGGCTTGTATTTGTGTCTGATTTCATTCTCTCATGCTGCTGGCAGGGGATGGAGTATGGCTAAAACCTGGGACTGCAGCCCTAATGCCCACAGCCTGTCTTGCACCGTGCCTGCTTCGGCCTCTGAGCTCTCCACCTCCACACACATCTCCCAAAAGAAATCAAAGCTGCTGAAACCAGCGTGAGGCAGTCCCAAGGCCTGGCAATTTGATGTGCAGGATGCCACTCAGGGCCCAGTATTCACCAAGCAAAATCTGTTCCAACATTTAGTGAGATACTGGGTGATAAACAAATGGGTGCTTTCATTAGCAGCCAAGTGTGTGCAAAGGAGAAAGGCCCGTTCATGGCCCTGTGGTACCATGCGGTCACACAGCTGTGATGAGGCAGTTGAGGAGGGCTTAGACTAAAATAGAGGTCAGCAAACTGCTGTTTCTGTAAATAGAGCTTTACTGGAGTACAACCACTCCTGTTCATTTAAACATTATCATCGGCTCGGTGCCTGTGGCTCAACAGGCTAAGGCGCCAGCCACGTACACCTGAGCTGGCGGGCTCGAATCCAGCCCGGCCCGCCAAACAACAATAACGGCTGCAACCAAAAAATGGCCGGGCGTTGTGGTGGGCGCATGTAGTCCCAGCTACTTGGGAGGCGGAGGCAGGAGACTCGCTTAAGCCCAGGAATTGGAGGTTGCTGTGAGCTGTGATGCCACAGCACTCTATCCAGGGTGACAGCTTGAGGCTCTGTCTCAAAAAAATAAAATAAAATAAAATAAACATTATCATCTATAGCTTTTTTCCTACTACAGAACCAAAGTGTATTACTTACAACAGAAACCAAAGGGCCTCTGAAGCCTAAAATTTTTGCAGTCTGACCCTTTACAGGAAAGAACTTGAATACTCGGGCTGATCTATGTGTGTTGATAGGGAAAAAACACCATGATATATTATTAAAAGTAAGGCACATAATAAATTTTTCTTTGTAGAAATGGCTACAAGAAATACGCAAGCTTTATAAACAAATACTCACACCTGTATGTACATATATACATCCATGTGCAATAAATATCTCTGGAAAGATACATTAAAAAACGGTATTTGTTCTTTCCTGGAGGACCGGGGTACAGAGGCTCACTTTTTGTACATTTACCTCTGTGTGCTTTTTTATTTTGCACCTCTTTCTGTTACCTGTCCAAAAACATGATGAAATAATATAGTTCAAAGAGTATACTGAAGCTGAAGAGCTGAGAGAAGGAAGATGTGGGAAGGAATATGTTATGCTTCATTTTCTTTACCTTTCCAAGAAGATGGAGCTACTGCTATCTTTTTTTGCATGGAACCTTTTTCTATCGGAGTGATATTTTCATAATAGACTCTTTCTGGGAAGGAAGCCTGTGAGGGAAGCTCAGAATTGTCAGTTACATTTAAATGGAAATAAGGTTCCAGTTGAACCATAATGGCAGAAGGGCCAGGGGCACAGTGGAAAGGTGCATTTGATCCAAGTGTCTCTTCATCGTCAGCCCAGGGGTCGTGTTCCTAAGCAAGATGCCAGCCAGGGAGCCTCTTTCCTGGGATGAGGCCTGGTCTGGAATAATGGCGCACCGGCCCACTGCTGTCAGAAAACAGTGGAAAACACTCCATCCCATCCGTATGGGTCTCCCCCTGCAAACCATCACCAGCAGACTCTGCTCAGATCTGCTGTCTTCCAGAACAGTTTAAAATTGTTTCTCCAGAAAGTTCAGACACTGTCAAACGTTTAACCAGTTTCCCAACCCACAAAAAGCCTCCTTTAGCCTCAGAGATAAATGAAATTATTCTTTTTTTGGCCAGTCTTTAAAAGTGCAGAATCTCCTGGAATGGTACTTTCAAGCGTGGCTTTCTGCCAAGCCTTGCCCGTCAGATCACCTGGCGTGCTTTTAAAAAGGACAGTGGCCAGGCCCTGCCAAGTTAATATAACATTCATCTTTGGAGCCTGGTCTGGGCAAAAGTATGCTTTGTAAAGTCCCCCCAGGGTGATTCTACAGCACATGCAGAGTTAAGAAGCCCTGCTTTGAAAAGGCTAGAACAAACTCTGCCACGGAGTCTGGCCTGAGTCTGAATATCACCTCAGCCACCCAGTATGAGACTTGGGCCGAGTTGTTCTCCCTCCGTGAGCTTTGGTTTCCACCTCTGTACAATGGGACAAAAGTGCCACATCCCATGGAGGTGGTTTACGAGACACGAGGGAGCTGGTGTGGACGAGGAAGACGCTGACACGGTCACTTCCGGGTCGCCTCTGATGCGGAGCCAGAGACCTCCCTTCCCTGGTGTGCTGTGGAACAGCAGGCAGGCTCTGGATTCAGATTTTGGCTTCTCTATGCCAGTCCTGCCGTGTGGCAGCTGGCATCACAGGACAGGCGTGTGATGCTCCTGAGCCTCCGTCTTCTCATCTGCAAGGTAGAGACTGACAGCTGCTGTGAGGACTCAGCTCCTTTGCCCGGCTGTGCTCATGCCGAGAGAGCCCTCAGAGACACCTGCTGTATCTCTGTAGAGGAGGTGGTGATAAGAAATACATCCGCCTTTCCGGCCTCTCAGGGTCTGTGGCAACCACTCAAGTCTGCCCGTGCTCGGGAGACCACACCGGAATGAACGGGCATGACCACATCCTGATAGAACATTCTCCACAGACTTCCTGCAAGGGAAACAAGGCCAGGGTGAGGCAGGAGAGTGCAGGGCTCACAGGGGAGGGCCTTGGGCTCTGACTGTCAGCTACCAAACCCAGTGCTGTCCTCTGTGTGCTCTTAAGCCAGGGCCAGTTAACCTCCCTGTGCCTCAGTTTCCTCATCCGAAAGCGGGGGTAATATCAGGACCTCACTCCTGGCTTCCGTGACGGTTTCTGTCTAAATACCTGTAAGGACAGCACCTGGCTGGACAGCAGGGAGCAGGCCTTATCAGCTGTCCTTGCTCCAGTGCTGAGGTGAGTTCCATGGTCCAAAGTGCAAATCCTTGGCTCAGGGACCTTGCCGCACAGTGGCCTTTCAGCTAGCCGTCCCCTCCTCCACAGTGCTGGAGGGGTGAAATCAGGACAGGGTGACATGATCAGCTGGAGGGTTATTTAGGAAGCTGTGTAAACTGATGTCAGGTTTCTTTGGGAACTTCTTACAGTGCTCATTTGGGTAGACAGGAATCTTCTTGCAGGAGAACCTGGTCTACTTTGTGATCTATCGCCTCCTTAAAGGGTGGGTTTGGTTGTGCGGCATTTAGTCTGATACAGATGTGTTCTGAGAAGGGCATCCTTAGGTGATTTCATTGTTGTGTGAACATCTTAGAGTCCCCGTGGGTCCTGACTTGGAGCTCGTTACCTCAGCTGGAGTCCCTCTCCCAGCAGGTGGGAGAGAAGGAGGGACCGTGGGGACATTTGGGCCGTGTCCTGGGTGACTGTCACTTCCTAGTAGGTTGTTCTCCACCTGCCTCCCAGCTGTGCTAAGAGCCAGGTGCAGGTTGTCAGCCTTGGGGAAGTGATGTCTCCAGGGAGCTTTCCAACTGGGGGACAGGGCACCTTGTGGACTTAGGGAAGGAAGCCTCTATACCCTTTCGTTCCTGGGCTTCCTGCCCATCACTGTGAATTGGGCGTCCAAGGCCCTTCCTGAGTGTGACCCAGCAATGGCTCCAGCAGTACCAGATCCGAAGGGTGGAGCTCAGCTCTGTCCTGGGAGAGGTTTTCTCAGAGGAGGAGGGGGAGCCCTACAGAGCAGGTTAAGGGAGAGGCCCCATGCTACGTGGCACCCAGTGGGCCCTGCTGTCCCAGCCCTGGGTGCCCTGCTGTCCTGAGCACTGTACACCTGCTCTTCCCAGCATTGAGCAAGAGCCTTGGCTGTGTCACAGGACAACACACATCTGTGATCTCCCCATCAGCTGTTATTTTTAACAGTTTTTAAACCCCAGTGAGCTACTGAGATACAGATCCCACCCCATGCTGGTGAGTGATAAAGCCAAGAGTAGACCAGATGTTCTGTCCCCAGGGCCCCTGCTTTCTGCCCAGAGAAGGGGACAAGGGCTGTGACTCCAGAAAGCCTCAGGCTGTCAGGGTGTTCCCCACGGGTCTTTCATGCTGACAAAGTAGAGATTTCAGGATCCTGCCTTTTAGAATCAAGTTTGAGATTGAGGTCACATTGACCTCTTTATTGTACAGTCTTAGAAATTTTGATAAGTGCATGGCCTCCTGTAACCACCACCACCACCATCAAGATACCAAACAGGTCCGTCACCTCCCCCGATCTGCTCTCCGTCCCCGAACAGGTCCATCACCTCCCCCGATCTGCTCAGGTCCATCACCTCCCCCCCGATCTGCTCAGGTCTGTCACCTCCCCCTGGTCTGCTCAGGTATGTCACCTCCCCCCGATCTGCTCTCGGTCCCTGAACACGTCCGTCTGGTCTGCTCTCCGTCCCTGGTCTGCTCTCAGTCCCTATAGCTTTGCCTTTTCTAGAGAGTTCTGTGAATAGAGTCAGAGGGGCGTGGCACCGTGTCATTGAAATTCCCTCACGTTGCCAAGAACCTGCAGGTATCAAGTGAACCAGTGCTGACACACAAGAGTAAAACTTCAGTGTGCCTTAAAACTTTTTATGGATGTTTTTGCATAGACTAAGGTAAAAAGGTACTTAAAAAAGTCTTGACTATTACATCGGAGATTCACAAGGCTGGGGGGAAACATGGACAGCAGAGTCTGGGGATGTTGCTACGTGCTCCAACACCAGCGCCAGGCAGGGTGCCCCAGGCCTCAGTGGTGGTCACTCCCCACAATTCTGTCACCCATACCCTGAAGATGGCCTTACTAACACTAGTACCAAGGTCATCTGGACCTGGGGCTCTAAAAGTCTGGTTTGTGGGCTCCTGCCTGTCCCAGCAGGTGTTCTCGAGTGAGAAAGGGGGGGATGTGGAATATGGTCTCCTTCACCCAAATGCAGAACCTCGGGAAGCGGCCTCGAGGTGGCTTGGTTAGAACTCGTATCCCTTTGTCCGGGTCTCCCTGGCCTTTGCTGGCTGAAATGCCCTTTCCCCCATTTTCTGCTCAGCTGTACTCATACAGCAGAACCCTCCCCCTAGACGGCCTTTGTTCGGTCACACCCCACCGTAACCCTGCTTTGAGGAACTTGAAGGTGGAAACTGAGTCTTGCATTTCCCCAGAGCTTGCTGCAGCTAAAGGGTAACATTAAGACTCTCACAGATCCTTCTCACACCCAAATGGAGGCACTCTTTCTTCATCACAGGATGGCCACTATTTCCCCACCCTCCTTAGCAACACAGCTGAAGGCTGGACACCCACTTGTTTGCTCATTGACTTATTTTTTCAGGCTGTCTGTAAACATCCCTGTCAAGTACCCATCTCTACCCCATTTCTGTAGCTTTTTAGGGCCCCTGATGGAGCAAGATACCACCCTCTGATGTGTGAGGATGAGGCAGCTTAGAATCTGCACAACCCAGACACCGATCCTAATCCAAAAAGACCCTACTGTAGGCTATTTGGACAGGAAGGTCCCTTCAGAGAAGGCTCCTTCAGCCTCATTGCCCCAAGCCAGACAGATGTAGGGACCTGAGCGGCAAACCAGAGGGCTGGGAAGTATGCCGTATTCTTAGGGTCTCTGTAGTCTCTGTAAAAGCCTCGACCTGGTTCCCTGTCACACCGGATGCCTCTGCCTCTCTAAGTTTTTCCTGTTCCTCCTATACTCTTATTTCAAGATCCTAAAAGAGCTAACTGTGCGTTGAACGACGTATGGATGGTAGGAAGGACTAGCTGTTGACTTTGCTTCCTGTCCAAATAGCCTGCAGTAGGGACAGAGTAACTCCCAGAGCTTCTGAATGTGTCCCCTTGTCCCTTGCAGATGTGATTAAACTAAGGATCTGGAGATGGGGAGATGATCTAGGGGCTCAGTGGGGTCACAAAAGTTCTTGCGAGAAGAAAGGAAGAAGGGTGAGATTCCCCCTGTGAAGCTGTGAAGATGCGAGGCTTCTTCTTCCAACAGGAGAGGAAGAGACCAGGGGCCCAGCACACATATGGCCTTCAGAAGCAGTGGTCCCTAGCCATTTTGAGATCGGTTTCATGGAAGATAATTTTTCCATGGACTAGAAGTGGGCGGATGGCTGGATTAGATTCTCGCAAGGAACACGCAAACTCGATCCCTCCTGTGTGCAGTGTTTAGTAGGGTTTACCCTGCTGTGCAAATCCAATACCACTGCTGATGTGGCAGGGACGTGAGCTCTGGGGAGCGGCGTAAATACAGGTGAGGGCTCCCTCAACACTCGCCTCCTCCTGGGGGAAGGTGTGCTCCCTGCAGAGCCTCCACCAACAGCAAGCCCTGCCACCACTTTGACTGTAGGCCTGGAAGACTTTGGATTTCTGACCTCAAACTACACAATGACACGTGTGTGTTTCCTTAAGCCAGTAATTTTTTTTTTTTTTTATGGCAACCACAACAAAGACAAAGTCCATCCACTGCTCACCACTCTGACACTCTAATCCACTCGCTGGTCACATAAATGCACCCAGATCCCTCTGGCAGACGCGCCCTCACCCTGTCCCTTCAGCTGTGCTAAGGGCCTGAGGAAGCAGACAGACACTTGCCCCCACTGGCCCCTGGGCACCTCCTGTAAGTAGCACTTCAGGCCTCACAGGAAGCTCCAGCTGACTTTGTAACCCACATCTTCCTAACGTGTAACCCTTAACACTGTGGACTGTAAGTCCTGCGAGACCTGGGAGTTTCTCAGTTACTCCCCTCCACATCCATCACCTGGCGTGGCACGAGGCTGCTATGGGTGCTGGAGAAATAGCCACAGGACGAGTGAACGCAGGAACAGACCCTACCCCCTACCCCACCCGCGCCCCAGTGTCTTTCTGCACACAGCAGGTCACATCCTCCTGCCTGGCTCGGGCTTGTGCTTGTCAGGCCGGGAGCGCAGCCTGGCCACTGCCCCTGGCAGCTGCACAGCCCCTACTGCGTGGCAGCTTCAGGAGCAGCAGCAGGGCCATCCTCCTACCGGCTCTGTGGTGGCTTCCTATGTGGGGTTCCCTTACACGGCACCGTCCTTATGCTTGCACACCGCCAGAGTGTTCGCTTAGAGAGACGCCATTCTATGTCCCTGGCTTAGTTTTTGGTACATACCTTCTCAGACTTTAAATACAGTGTTCTTCCCAAATGGTTTTTCTTCCTTGACGTGGAAGTGTGCCTTTGCTGGAAGAACAAGGAAAACAGGGATGGGAGCCGTGACCAGTGTCCCAGAAGCAAGGTCGGACACACGCCACACGTGGTGGACCCTCAGAGAGCTTCTGAGAGATGACAATGTGCATTTCCCATTCCTCCAAGTCCCTCTTACTGGCCGGAGCCCTCTCACTATGAGGACACGCTGTCCCCACACCTGGCTGTTCCTTGCCTATAGTCATTGGCATTTGAACCCCTGCCCTAACCCAGTTCTCTTCTGCTCTGTCTTACAGTGATATTACCCCTCCTGGAGAACCACTGAACAAGAACAGCCGGCCCAAAGCAGCTTCTCGCTTCCCCAAGCTATCCCGAGGGCACCCCAGGGAGACACGCAACGTGGAGCCCCAGAGCGGTGACCTCTGACCTCGACAGAACCCCAGACGTGGGCCCTTTGTGTTATGGCAGCCCCTCCCACCTCAGAATACTGACAGCATCACCCCAGAGAGCCCTTCCCCACTAGTCACACGACACCCCAATTAAACTGAGTCTTAGAGCAGCTGCGGTCCCTGTCCTCAGAGCTCCTCGCTGGACAGACTCAGACACGCAGTCACTGTTCTCCCACAGTATGGACAGCAGGGGCCATTGTTTTCCCTCCCACCAGCTCAGGGGCCAGCAGCAGTGCAGGCGTCCCAGTCAGAGGTGACAGCTCCTACTGCAGGTCAGAAGGCAGAAGGCTTCTCCAGAAACACCTGACTCCTTCCCCTGTGAGTCAGAATGACCATTCGCCTCTTTTTGCTTTTTAACATAATTGCCTGCTATGGACAGATAGTGGGGTGTCCTTTCCTCGCGATTTTCCTTCCCACCCATAGTCATCACACACCCTGCAGTGTTGCTGCCACGGCTCCTCCAGGGAGATGCTCCTCGTGGCCTTGCCCAGGGGCCATTAGTGAGTTTAACTTTGGTTCTTAAAGAACATCTCCTACCTCCCCACAGCTGGCTTCAGGAAGGACTAGTCACGTAGGAACCCTGAGATCCCCCAGGTCCACGTGCACCTTGTTGGGCTTGGTGGGGACTCAGATGTCCCTCCCCGCTGTCAGCAGCAAACTCTGTCCCTCCCCCCTGTTCTGGAATCAGTGGCCTTGGCCTTACGGTCATCAGAGACTTGGTTCTGGGAACCAGTGGGATTTTAGACCCAGCTCATCTCTGTGACCTTGAACATAGCGTGTGCTCTGGACAGATCATGACTGCTCCCTCCCTGCACCCCAAGACACACGTCTGTGATCCCTGCCTGTGCCCCAGCAGGCTCTTGCTAGGGCCAGAATCCTGTGTATCCCTGAGATGGACTTGCCTGTCCCTTCTCAGGGCAGGGCCACAGAGCCCGGGGCCTTGACAGACAGCACAGCAGCCCCTGAAGCTGCTCCTCCTCCAGGCCCAGGTCAGAGCGCCTCAAAGGAACAGGGCGTTGGCTGGTTTCACCCCTAGGATCATGGAACTGTCCCCTACCCCAGTCAAGAGCTGTCCTCAGACAATGAGCACAGTGATGAAGAGTTTGCATTTTCTGAGGACTATTAAGATCTAGATAAAACATTGTGAAATGGACTACACAGGATGAAGTTGTGCCCCTCCCCCCAAACCCCCCTCCCCCACCTGAGGTGGGTGGAGTCCGGGGACCTGGGAACAGGGACGAGTGTGGAAGGTGAGCATTGGCAAACAGACCGTGGACGTGGCCAGGCACTGCCTTGGTGAGCAGGAGGGGTTTCCTAGCTAGGGGAAAGGTAGAATCAGCCCGAAGATTTGTGCTGCATTTTCCCCTCCTAGCCAGAAGGAAACTCATGGAAGGCAGTGAGGAGAAAATTGAGCTACCTTACACACCGCTCTACGGAGAAACAGAATTGGTCTGAGTGACATCTGAGGGGACCTGTGCCCCATAAGGCAGAAGGAGCCTGAGACACACCTGGGCCTTAGACAGGCGACCTGCTCCTTCTCCTTGTCAGCCAGGATGGCCACTGTGCAGAGGCTGGGTTTGAATTCTGAGGCCCTTGGGCCACTGTGGCTGGCAACATGGGGCACAGGACCTCCCTGGACTCAGCAATCAGGGACTGAGAGCCCAGGACGCCTGCCGCCAGGCCTCCCTAGGTTGGGTTTATTTGCACCAATTGGAGTAGGTCTGAGACTGCCCTGGCAGCGCCTCCCTGAACTGGGGTCTGCACCTAAGGGTGCCTCCCCCTTCTGTGTGTGTCAGATACAGAATGGAACCAGCTCCAGCATCCTGTCAGGCCTGGCTTCTGACCCCAAACACATCAGAGAACGCAGCCGGCATTGCCCTTTCCACCCCACTAGGAACCTTCTCTGACATTCCACACCTGCAGTTTAAAAAAAAAAAGGCACCCAGAGCCACTACCGGCGGATGCTAAACTGGGAGAAACAAGTCCACACCCAGCTGCTATTTAGAAAGAGGGAGGAACTCTGCCTCCCCCTTCTTCTAAAGCTTAATTATTCCCAGGAAACTGGCCCTGCCCCCAGAACATGGGCTGTGACAGCACCATCCTGGGGCCACGTGGGGTCACCCTGGCTGCTCGCTCTTTGTTTCCCCCCTTCTGTGATCATACGGAGCCCCGAGTCACTGTCCAAGTGCAGACCATCCCCTCTCCCCCCAGGTCAGGTGAGTGTGTGACAGGCACACGTCAGCACCTCCCTGAAGCCTTAACTTTGGAATCATATAGAATGTTCTGCAATGATTCAGTCCCTCCAGCTGCTCCAGACACTCCCGCCCTGTCTCTGGGGTGTGGGTCGGACTTCCCAGTTCCTGGAGGAGGAAGGCCAAAACACCTAGTCTGTGAAGGTCAAAGCTGGGACCTGGTGCCCCAGATGCCACCCCTGGAGACACATCATCATCTGGCCCTCAGCTGTCCTCCCTGCCCAGCCCTGTGCCTTCTCAGGGCACCTCACTTGATCCGCAAAGAAGATCCTCTGATACCTCTGATGTTGGCATCTGAGAAAGGACCCCTCATACCCACATTCAGAAAGAAACCAAAGGAGCTGCTTCTGTCTAGAAGGCCTTGGACATCTAGTTCCACCCCTGCTGGGAGGAGGGACCCACTCTGGGTCCTTTTGACAAAGGCACCCTTGCTCTCCATGGTCTGCTGCAGTCAGAATGGGACAGCACCAGCTGTGTTCTCTGCTATCATCTCTTTGGTTTGTTTCTTCTCCCCCAGATAAAACTAAGACTCAGGAAAGGCAGGGAGGAGCAGATTTGTCTCTCCTTAAAGAGACCTAAAACTTCCAGGAAGGAAGGTCAAAGGCTGATGTAAACGCAGACCAGAGCAACTCTGGCCTGGGAGTAAAGCTTCTCAGTCACCCTCCCTGGAATCAGCCTGAAATTCCAGCTCCTGGGAATCTCAATCAGGGGCACACACCACTCACGGTACTGGCAATTGCAGAAAGCCAAGCTGGGCTTCACGGCAGGTCCTGCGTCGCGGGCTCTGGGGAGGAGGAAGCTTTCAAGGAAGAGGCTGGTAACATTCATGGCGGTAACCAGCTTACCCTGCTGGAGCCTCCTGGTTACCAAAGGGACCAGATGGAGTGGGCAGGCAAGGACGCTATGAACTCTGGGGATGAGGGAGGACTAGGTCTAGTGACAGCCCTCAGCGTTCTCCATGTCTTGGAGCTTAGTAAGATGAACTCTTCAGTAACCACTGAATTTCAAGAGGAGTGGCAGGTTGTGTGTTGTGCTTTAAAACCAGACTCAATCAAAAATGGCTTATCCCCAACCAGCCAGCTGATAACACAGCTGCAGCCAATGTCAGCAGCCCAAGGACTGCTCCCCAGGGTGTGGGCCCAGAGTCGGGCGTGCAGTAAAGCCCCAGCAGCCTGCCCAGCTGGGATGTGTGGGCTGTGTTCCACAGAAGGCCTCTGTCCTACCTCCCTGAGCTGGGCTCTGTGGCCAGGCACGTGGGGCTGCCTCTTGGTTTTGCATGGGACAGTGCACCCCTCTGAGGATCAAGTCACAGGGTCTGGGCCTCCCTACCCTTCCCCGTCCTCTGGGGTCGGGTCATAGCAGGAACCCTCCTCCCAGCCTGCCTTCCTCAGCCAGGCTCCTCCTTGAGAACACCTGTCCCCCACCTCCCATAAGGGAGGTCGTCCCCTCAGGACCCTCCCCTGGCCTTGGCAAAGGAAGGACTGGATTCTCAGCATTCGGCACCTGCCTCAGGAAGACCCGACCAAGGCCCCTCTATGGCCCCCAGCACATCAGACCGGCCAGGAGGCATTCCAGAAGGGATGGCCTCAACCCCAAGTTTCAACCCCAAAGGCAATAATTGTCTTGACTTTCCCTCGGTGTTCCACTGGGCCCAGTGCCCCTCAGCCTGGACCTTTTCTCCAGCAGAGGCTGTGACTTGGCAGACACAGGCTATTTCTGGAAGGCCTGCTTGTGAGCAAAGTCTATTATAATGAACTTTCCAAAATATTGTGCATTATTTCATTAAAGCGAACATTAAATATTTGCTGTTCACGTTGGCTTCTGTGCTAATTTTGCACAATTGTAGCACTGTATATTTTATCTAACATTTCTGTGCCAAAAAGTTCATTTTAATGTTTCTGTAATACATGGTCTTGATTATGTTTCTAAAATAAAACTTCAGCTACTGGATCAGTAAGAATGAGGGGGTAGCACCCAGGGTCCTCTGACTTTTAACAAACCAGGTTGTTCCACAGTTCACCCCACGGCCACTGCAGGTGCCCCCGGTCAGCTCCACCCTAGTATTTGTCATTTTCACCATTGCCACGGAGCCCTAATGAGTTGCCTTACACACATTTTCTGTAGGGAAGAGGAAAAAAAAGAAAAAAACCCTGACTTTTTAAAAGGATGGTTGACCTTGTAACCCAGATGAGGGTTCATTCATTGGTATTTTGAGGTACAAGGGTTCTGTTCTTACTGGTACATAAATGTTTTCCTGTCCTAATTAAAAAGCCACTGGCAGCCCCACCCAGGCCTCCACCTTCCCCTCCGATTTGCCCAGTTCTGCTTCCTGCCCTTGTGAACTGCCAGGAAAAGTCCCTCATTCACCCCGGAGGATTCTTTTCACCATCAGTATAGGACAGATGGGTATACCCTTGCCAGACTTGGGGCTGAGGACATGGACCTATGGATTGCACGTTGCAACCAGAGTGACAAAGAGCTCAAGAAATGAGCCCAAAGACCATAAATTTCCAGAAGGAAGTGGGATGGGGTGCCGCTAACTGGGACTTTTGTCACTTAAGATTCATCCTGGAGAGGACGTCTGCTTCCACAGCCTCTCCAGCCCTGGCCCAGCCCTTGGACAGAGGGCTTCGCTTAACTCATCTGACACTAACTTGTTGGAGTGAGTCTTTTAGATGCAGGAGAGGTGGAAAGCCCAGCTCAAGGCGCCTGGCCTGGCCGGAGTTACTCATGTCAGGTCCCAGTAGCCACACGTGATGGGGGGAGAAGGCTGCGAGGCCAGAGCCCATGGTTGTCTGTGTGTAAAATTGGTCTAGAAGTCTCCAGTGTGCTCTGAAACGTGAAGTGTTATCTTAACCACACTCTTCTGTTAAGGTTTACACAATAGGATTTTTAAACAAATGTGTTTAATTTTCTAAGATCTCTTGTATTAAAATTTTCTTTTGGAATAAGCTGTGGTAATTTTGTTACAATCTGGTTGAGATAACCCTCTTTACAATGACAAAATAAAAATGGTGACATTTTATAAATTAGATACTCAGTTCATGGTCTCTGTCCCGGTTCTTTGTCAACAACTGGGGATTCTGGTGAACTCTTAATATACATGTTACAAAAACTTTTAGAAAGGTCATCCACCATTTCACATATCCTGGAAAACAGAATCTAATCAGACTAATGCTGATTTTAATTGAATCGAAATTTTTTTTTAAAATCCCCTTTCAAATTAATTAAGAGGCAGATCTGGATAAATTGGAGATATAGAATCGAAACTCCAGACAGGAGAAAGAAAAGAAGCAACACCTCCCTGCAAGTTCCTGTGTCCGTCCATGTAAGACGCGGTTGTTGGGCACCTACAGCAGCGGGGAAGCCTGATGAGGACCCGCCATCCTGGAATCCCATTAGAGACGTGGCAGGTAGACAAAAGTTTGTTTTCTTTTCCAAAGTCAACCACCCACCTAATTTCACAGGGCAGTAAATATTGCGAAAGAACAAACAGAGACCGGAGAAAGAACAGCAGGGCCAAGGATCCACTTTAGGCCAGGCCAGAGTCTCCGGCAACCTCAGCGGATGTGTGGGGCTGGGTCACCCTGTGTGGTGGGCGCCGTCCCGTGTACCTGGGACACTTGGCATTCCTGCCCTCTCCCCCCTGGATGTTATGACAACCAGAGGTGTCTCCAGACATGCCCAAATGTCCCCCGGGGTGGACCACTGGTTAAGAACCCGAAGTGACATTTAAACTGAGATCTGAAGGCTAGAAGGCAAACACTACCCTGCCACCCCTTCAAGTAGTTTGTTTATTCAGCTTAAAAATGCGGACCATATAGCAAGGCGTTTCACATTTCAAACCTAGTCACGCCACTTGAGAAAAGAAAGATGCTTGGGATGAGAAGGTCCCAGGTACATGGGGGCCCATGAAGGGTGTTGCTGTGGGCAGACCTCCAAGCTAGTTCTGGTCAAGGCCACTGCTGGGCTGACCAAGCTGGATGGGATCAGGGCATCTCCACAGCCTCCTGGCAGCCCAGGGAGGTGGGTACTTCAGCTTGGATTTGAATGGTCAAGAAAACTAAGTGGGTACTGAGTGCTGGCCTGCTCTGGTCACCCAGCCTCGGGGCCCGTTTCCATCACGCCCACAGCCTGGGGTATCTCATCCACACCCTTGCCTGTCCCAAGCTCCCCTGCCTCCTCATCCTCAAATTTCCAGCATGTATTAACGAAGCTCCCTTAGCTCCTCAGTGAGGTCTCAGCATCAGGGTTTCCCAGCGTGGCTGGCTACCTCCTGAGCGGGACTGTCCTCCCCGCCATCCTGCCTCCCTTGTCCTAATTGTTTACTGTTGGTATAAAGCAGTGTTTTTCAACCTTTTTATATCTCACAGCACACTGAAATTATGTTGATCACAAAAAAGTAGAAAAAAAGAATATATTATTGTGCTTTGGACTTTTGAATATGTTAATGATGTATAAAAATTTTCACAGCACACTGGTTGAAAATCCCTGCTGCAAAGGAATACCTAAGGCTGGGTACTTTATTAAGACTGACTGACGTGGTTCATGGTTCTGCAAGACCCACTGTCTTTTTCCCTCCCCTCGTCCTCACATGACCTCGCCACCTCCTTTTTCCCCATGAGACCCACTGTCTTTTGCCCTCACCACCTCCATCTTCCCCAGCATAGGATCAGTTCTATGTGCCATGAGAGTCATCCATTACTGGCTCCTAGACACCCGTGGTTCCCTTCCTTTCCCCTTCTTGAACATTTGCCTGGTGACAGCCCAGCCCCAGTCAAGCCGGTGACTCTCCACTTGTGCTCTAGCTGTCCCACTGGGGCCCTGTGTGCTCTGCTGGTCTTCCTGCCACCAAGGCTGCCCACTGTGGTCACCACTGCCTAGATCGTACATGTTTCTTGCCTCTGAATGTCGAGGGGCCTCTTTTAGGGCATAGTCCCCATGCCTATGCTCCTGTCCTTCTGAACACCCAGCCTAGATGACCCCCACCATGCCACCAGTGCTGTCCAACAGAAATGTCACATGAACCACATGTCACTGAAAAGGTAAAAAGATGCAAGTGAAAATTGTAAGGATACTTTATTTAACCCAGTCCATCTAAGATGTTCTCATTTCAACCTGCAATCATTGTTTTAAAAGTTAGAGAGATTTTTACAGTTGGGGTGCTAAGTCTGCAAACCCTGGTGCACATTTTATGCTCACTGCACATCTCGACTTGGACCAGCTGTGTGTGGAGTGCTCAGAGAATCAACAACACATCTCCCCACTCAACAGAATTCCGCCTTCAACACAGAGGAAAAGAAATTCTGACACATGGATGTGCCTTGAGGATATTATAACAAATAAACCAGTCACCAAAGGACAAACACTGCCTGGCTCCACTCGGGAGGCACCTGGAGCAGTCAGGTTCACAGAGATGGAAGGCCAACAGTTGGGGAGGTCAGTGTTCACTGGGCACAGAGTTTGGGAACAAGTTTTGGAGACGGGTGGTGGCAATGGATGTACTTAGTGCCACTGAATTACCCTCTTAAAAACGGTGAAGATGGCACAGTTACATGCATTTTATTGCAGGGAAGTGGCTGACCACCATCTTCACTTCATAGCTTGGATTGCAAAGTAGCTCTCTCTTGGAGAGCAAAGTAGCTCTGCAGTTCACACAGCTTCCACGCAGTGTCACTGGGGATTCAAACCCAAGAGTGTCCACCTCAGGACTTTAGCTCTGTCCATGCACCAAAAGGCCTTTAGCGAGATAAAAAGTAGAAAGCCCTCCCACCACTTTTCTCCGGTCCTGTGCCACTCATGAGTCTGTCACCAGAATGGACTGCCAGGTTGACTGAGAATTTCACCTCTTGCAGTGGGTGGCATTTACTGCGCTCTGCACAGGGCTTTGCTGAAGGATGTAAACTTTTTGATGAAACAAAGACTCTCTCTTAGAAGGCAGCTGGAAATTACTACCCAAGATGGGTGGGGTGCAAAGTGACTTTCAGATCTAACAGTCCGTGGCAAGGAGAGGCCAGTACCGGGGAGCTGGCTCCTGCGTGAAGCCAGCCCGCCACAAAGGAAACCTCCTCCTCAAAACCAGAACAACAAATACAGGCCCACACAAGAGAAAAACACAGCTAAACTTATGGGGCTTAGGGGGCAGGGGTGTGCTCTCACCCAGTGGGCACAATGTAAGGGTGTACGGCACAGCTCCTAGGGGAGGGTCACAACCACTACAGGGACCTTCCCTAACAAACACAATGTAACCTAATTGTCTGGACCCCTCATAGTAATCTAAAATAAAATACGATTTTTTAAAAAAGGAAACTTCCTACTCTGATGACACAGCACTATAAAGTCCCTCAGGGTTGTCCCCGCAAACATACTGTTCAGACTCGAAAAAGCAGAGTAGATGAAGAAAGAAAGGCCTTGGGCACCCATCCCTGAACAGGCGTTGATGCTGCCAAGAAAGACAGCCTCCTCTCAGGTTCAAATCCCAGCTCTGCCCCCTCCTGGATGTGTAACCTGGGACATGGCTCGCTCTCTCTCTCTCTTTTTTTTTTTTTGTAGAGATAGAGTCTCACTTTATCGCCCTTGGTAGAGTGCCGTGGCGTCACACAGCTCACAGCAGCAACCTCCAACTCCTGGGCTTAGGTGATTCTCTTGCCTCAGCCTCCCGAGTAGCTGGGACACGTCTCTTAATGACTCTGGGCCTCAGTGACATGAGGATCAGAGCACACCTTCCTCGGGTTGTCACGAGTGTTATGTGCGTAGGTGTCTCCCTACACCTGCGAGCACAACTGTCCTTTCATGGTGACTTGCCTGCTGTCTGTCTCCCCCAAACTGCACCTGACTCCAGAGCCTTTTCCTGCCTGTCTGCTCTCATGCGTAGAGAATGCTCCCGGAAGCTTACAGAAGCCAAGAATATTCCAGCAAGTGCTCAGCCCCCTCATTGTCAAACCCTCACAGACCCCGGAGGCACAGGTTTTCATCATCCCCTTTTTATGACCTTGGGAAGCTGAGGCTTGGAGAAAGGAAATGACTTCTAGACCAAAAAGCCTGAAAAAGCCACTCGACAGAGACTCAGGACGACACTTCTGTCCCTTGGTGTGGGGTCTGGGTGGTCCGTTCTCGCCTTCCACGGCGGCAGAGGCCCCAGACTGTAATTTCAGGACTCCCTATACCATAATGATGATTATTCTTATTGAGTATCTGTGTGCTGGGCACGTCACAGCAGCCCCAGAGGTAAACCAAGGCCCAGGGAGTGGAGGAGCACACCAGAGGTCACCCAGCACCTGACTGCAGGGGAGAGGGAGCAGGGCCCACAGAGGAGCACAGCATCCCAGGGACTGTCTCTAGGGACAAGGGTCTTGGCCACAGAAAGCTGAAGCAGCCCTGTGCTCAGAGGGGAAGGGCTCCCTTGGGAAGTTCCTGTTGTGCTTCCTTAGTGCTGGTATGAAGAAAAGCAAAACTGAGATGAGCCTGAGGCTGGAAACTTTCCATTGCTGAGTGTTGTAATAGCCTTCTCATTCTTTGAAAAACAGAAGTGTTTCCCTGTCCTGCTTGAGATGAACTAGGCGAATGTGAGTGGGCTGCTTTGTCAAGGTACATGAACACTCAGAGGATAACGTTGATTTCTCTTTGCAGCATGACTTAATCTGCCTTTTCCCCCCGATTGTTGTTACTGTAACTGGCGTTTCTGTTTCTGTGTGTTTGAAGGTTCACAAACGCTGCCAGCACTTCAGCCTGTTCCTTTGTTTTGAAACCTCTCGATGTTCAGGACTTCAGGGTGGATCTCAGCCTCTGTTTTCTGCCTGCACCCCTCAGACAATCTCGTCCTTCACTCTGAACATCACCCACACACTTGTGACCCCCAATTCATGGATCCACAGATTTGGGCATCTCACATATGGCTGAACAAAGCTGGAGGCCCCCCCAGACCCGCTCCCCACTTCAGATCCCTGTCATGGGGAGCCACCTCCACGTGCCTGTTCAGACTCAGACTCGAGTCACAGGCGACTTCTCTTTCATTGCCCACTTCCCATGACGCCAGTGCACCCACGAGCCTTTCCTGCTCTGCACCTCCAAATTCTGTCCATAGTGGCTTCATTAACATCCCCCTCAAGTTCAGCCCCACCCAGAAGCTCTGAATGTTACCTTATTTGGGAATAATCTTTGCAGATGTAGTTAAACTAAGACATGGTCACACTGGACTAGACTAATGTGGTCACACTGGGCCATAAATCCAATGACTGGTGTCCTTATAAGACAGAAAGGATGGCCAGAGACACATAGGCCACACGAGGGCATCAGTGACGCAACAAGGCTGACGCTCCTGGGACTGCCAGGAAGGCCTCTCCCCCGAGCCTGCAGAGTGGCAGGGCCCTGCTAACACCCTGGGTCTAGAACTCCAGGCTCTAGAATTGCTGGAGAAGAAACTTCTGCTCTTTTAAGGCACCAAGTTCATGGTAATTTATTACAACAGCCCCAGGAAGAAACTAACACACTATCTAAATCCATCCACTTTGCTCCATTCCTGTCACCACCATGCCCTTCAGGGTACCTGGGACACCCCAAAAGCCTTTGGGCTGGTCTCCATACTTTTGCCCCACAGTCGCCCAAGGAGTTAACTTATATTTACATATATGCACATGTATAATGTAAATATGTGATATTTACACATAAATCATATAACAGGCACATGTGTGTACGTTACATGTACATATGTAACACACGCCAGTGTGACCACCTCACAAAACAAAACCCAGATTCTTCTTCTTCCCAGAGAGTCCCCTCCTGCCCCTTTCCAGTTACTCCCCACCCTCAGCCCCTGCTCGGGGGTTCCTCTCACCACGGATCAGTTCGCCTGCTCCCAAGCGTAGTATAAATCAAATCATGTAGCATTTGCTAGTCGTGTCTGGCTGCTCCTGCCTGTTACACTCTTTTTGAGATTCATCCACAGTGTTGTATCAATAATTCATTCTGTTATTGCTGAGTTATCCCATTGTACCAAGCAATGTTTTGAAAATATGATCAGATGGCATCCCCGTGCTGAAAACTCACCGAGAGCTCTCCACTGACTTTGGAGGAAACACCAGGCCTCACTCCAGCCCTGACTCCTGCCACCACCCGACCCTGGCACTTCACCTGCTCCCTGGGGCCAGCTAGTCCTGGATTCAGGGTCACAACGTGATCCGCACGCTTGCACCTGTGACTCCTCGCATCACATGTAGCATCCTCAGAGAGCCATTCCTTGGCTGTTCTGACTGAAACATGCCACATCCCCCCTTTTTAAAAAATTTCTTCCAAATTAATTATTCACTAGTCTGTGGCTAGTCTGGGGCTAGTCTGCCCTACCACACTGGGAGCTCACTGACGGGGGAAAATTTGCCGCCCTGATTACCACCTTCTTAGCCCTTAGGGGGACTTCCCGGAACAGCAATATACCCTCATTTTTTTTTTTTTTTTGGATGAAGTGGTTCTCAGAAATGTTCCATGACAGGCAATGGCTTCTATTTTAATCATTAGTGCTGTTCATTTGTGCTCTTTGAGTTGGAAGTAGCCACGTGACTTGCTTTGGCCAATGAAATTTGAGAGAGGCAGTGATACATGTTCCTTGCAGATAAAAGCTTGAAAGCTGGTCCCTTCCCTCTGCTATGGTTAGTGACTGTGCAAGTTCATGTTGGCAGACCTTCCACCAGCCTGGGTCCCAGGGAACCATAACGCCCAAGTCCCCCTGCTGAGCTGTGTTGGACAGATGTCATGAACAGGAAACAAATTTACTGTGTAAAGACAGGAAGCTTAGGTGTTTGTCACCACAACATAACCTGCCCCAGGCTGACTGGCTCAGTTTTTCTCATACGTGTTCCTCTCCTGCTGGTCCCTTGAACACCCTCTGATGTAGTGTTTGCCCGCCACCACCCTGAATGTGCACTTTGTGTTAAAGTCACCAGTGACTTCTGCTTAGAGATGCCCAGCGGTTGGGTCTTGTTCCTCACTCTACTGGACCATTTCAGCATCTGACAGGGCAGTGCCCAGTCTCCTCCTCACAACCCTTCCTTCACTCTTGTTCCAGATGCCACTCTCTCCTGCTTCCTTCCTGCTCCCCTGGGCACCCTTGCTCAGCCTCTTCTGCTGCTTCTTCCTCAGCCTCTCACTGTGGAGCATCTCAGCACTCAGGCCCAGAACCCTTCTCTCCACTTCTTAAGTGATGTCAGTCTCGTGTTTTAAGCAGCAGCCATATCCTGCTGATACCCAAGTTCATGTCTGTAACCAGTGCTGTCTGTCTGGGCACCACACCTGTATTTTCAGGTGCTCACTTGACAGCTATGCTTGCTGGTGTCTCACCAGCATCTCAGACTCGGTGTGTCCAGATGGAGCTCCTGTCTTCTCCTCTCAGGGTCCCTGAGTAACTACAACTAGCAGCCCAGGAACTTCAGAACCATCATTCCATCCTTCCTTCCCATCATGCCCCAGGCACTTGACCTACCAGTAATTCCAGGCCCCTCCACGTCTTCCTGGACACACTGCTCTGGGCACCTGTCCCTCTCACCTGAACTACTGTGCACTCATCATGCTCCTATTTCCCTGCTGGCCTTCTACTCACAACTCTATACTCAACTGCCAAAATAATCAACCAGAACGTGTTACTTTTTTTCTTAAAGCCCTCTAATGGCTCTGAATTTCTCTGAGTCAAATCCAAATCCAGCCTACAGAACACATGCCCACCAACCCCTAGCAGACTCCTGAGCTCTCCAGGACGCTGCCTTTAGCCCGGTCAGCCACCCTGACTTCCCATGGTATCACACCCTCACCTCAAGGCCTTTGGAAGTGCTGTATCTCCCACTTAGGACACTGTGACTTTTTCAGTCAGCAAGGGCCACTCTGACCAGTCAATCTACCTGTGATATGGTGGGCACACTTTTTTTTTAAAGACAGAGTCTCACTATGTCACCCTTGGTAGAGTGCTGTGGCATCACAGCTCACAGCAACCTCAAACTCTTGGGCTTAAGCAACTCTCTTGCCTCAGCTTCCCAAGTAGCTGGGACTACAGGCATCTGCCACAACACCTGGCTATTTTTTTGTTGCAGTTGTCATTGTCATTTAGCAGGCCCCGGCTGGGTTCAAACCCACCAGCCTTGGTGCACGTGTCTGGCACCCTAACCACTGACCTACGAGTGCTGCCCTGTGGTTATACTTCTAAGACAGTCCCAGCGATCTTCTAGAGTGAGCAGGACTTGTGGGATGTCACTCCTGTGATTGTGTTGGGCTGAAAGGGATTTTGCAGATGTGATTAAGGTTACTAATCAGTTGACTCTGAGCTCATTAGGGAGATTACATGGTGTGCCTGAATGGTGGGAGCCCTTTAAATCTGGGTTGAGAGATGGAAGAGCCAGGATGCTGGAAATTCAAAGTGTGGGAAGGATTTGAAGTCCTGTCATGGCTGTGCAGATGGAAGGGGCTATGTGGAAAGGAATTCAGGAACCCTCAAGGAGCTGGAGGAAGCCCCCTCCTGGCAGCTGGCAAGAAACAGAGACGTTGCTCTGGTAGCTGCAAGGACTGTATCCTACCAGTGAGGAAGATGAATTTGAGAGATTTCCCCCTGTATCCTCTAAATGAGAGCTCAACCCTGAGCAGAGAACCCAGCCATACCATACCAGACTTGTAACGTACAGAAGTGAGCTGCTGTGTGGGCTATTGTAAGCTGCTACATTGGTGGTAATTTCTTATGCAATAGAAAACTACTACAAATAACCATCTTCACACCCGTAGGGTGAGGGAAGATATTTGTAATCCATATATCCCACAAACAACTCAGATCCAGAATATGAACAACTTATACAAAGCAATAAAACAGACAATCCGATCAGAAAAACAGCGAAAGATCCGAACAGATGCTTCCTAAGAGTGGCTAGTAAACATGACAAAGTACTGAGTTGTCAGTTATCAGAATATGCAGATCAAGACACGGGAGAGTTGTCCCTGCCTCCCAAAATCCTAGAACGAGAGAGATAGGAAGTAAGTACCAACCTGGATATGGTGTGAGTAAAATTCCCACTCACCCTGGGGGGAGATCGGGTTGGTGCACACGCTCTGGACAGCCCCGGTGTGAACCCAGCAGAAGTCAGTTCACTTGTCCAATACCAGACGCGCACAAGAAGGTCTAGAAGTGCCTAACTGGAGATGACTCATGACAGCCTGGCTCCCAGAGGCTGCTCAGACTCCAGCTCCCTCTATTCTCCTGTCACTCACTCTGCCCCACCCCACGGCTCCCTTGCCTCTTTCTCCCCAGGCCTTTGTACTTGCTATTCCTGCTCCTTGAGAACCTCTTGCCTTAGAGTTTTTCAACTGGGGCATTATTTTGTCCCTTGGGGGAACATCTGATATATCCAATATCTGGTAATGATCAGAGATGACTTTATCTCTCAAGGTGGGGGCGCTGACCCCAGTGGGTAGAAGCTGGAGATGCTGAACCTCCTACAATGCACAGAACACCCTTCAACAAAGAACGTCCAGTTTAAGGTGCCACAGCCCGAGGCTGAGAAAGCCCACCTCGTATGTGTGTCACCGCAGATCACTCCAGCCCTTTCAGGTCTTAGCTGCTGCAGTGTCACTCCCCCACCAAGGCCCTCCCAAGCCACACCATTTAAATGGTAAGTGATCCTTTGACGGGATACTCCTTCCCCACAGCCCTGCCTTTGTTTCTCCATGACAGTTTTCAAGGGGCACACCATGTATTTTACTTATTATTGTGTTCTCTGTGCCCACTAAAATATACACATTTGCAAGGCAGTGATTCTTTTCTTTCCTAGATTTCTAGCCCCAATGGTTATTGAGAGCAGGTGCTCAATAACCATTTACTGAATGGATGGACGTCAAACTCATTGACAGCAAAAACAAAACCAAACATTACCATCCTGCTCGGCGATTTTATTTGCCCTCCTGCACCAGCTGTGGAAAACTATGTTGAAAGGTAAGGAAATACCCAGAAAGCACCAGTAACTACATGCGACTGTCGGAAGGAAGAGCTTCTGTCTGCCTGTTTCAGCTGTGAATGGTTTGGTTTGCTCTCAAGTTCTAATGTTCTGCTACGGAATAAAAAGGCAATTTTGAGGGGCGGCGCCTGTGGCTCAGAGAGTAGGGCGCTGGCCCCATATACCAAAGGTGGCGGGTTCAAGCCTGGCCCCGGCCGAACTGTAAAAGCCGGGCGTTGTGGTGGGCGCCTGTAGTCCCAGCTACTCGGGAGGCTGAGGCAAGAGAATCGCCTAAGCCCAGGAGTTGGAGGTTGCTGTGAGTTGTGTGACGCCACAGCACTCTACCGAGGGTGAAAAAGTGAGACTCTGTCTCTACAAAAAAAAAAAAAAAGGCAATTTTGAATTTCGAGGGAATTTCCCATCATTGTCTATAAAACTAATTTGGGGTAAAAAAGGGAAAACTGGAGCCAAAACCAACCTCATACATCCAGGAAGCAAATTGTGACAATATTGGGATTAAAAAAAAAAAAAACCTATGACTGCCTAGAGGAAACTTTTGTACCAAATGACAGGATTTGACCAGAGAAGAGACCTCACTGTGTCATCAACTTTTTCTTTGGTATGATGCTTCCAAATGTTCTGTGGCTTACGCCCTTCTCAGCAAAAATTCTGAGCAGGAACTTGCAATGTAGATTTAAGTTTAGAAACGATGTATTCTAATATGATATTTATGTTCTAAGACAATCCCAAAAGGAAACTCTTAAAACAACGAGATTTTCAAAAGCAGAACTTTTGTTCAGATTTATACGTCCGCCCGGTGAATTGTCTCACGCGTCCTCCTGGGCACGAGGACCCCCATCTTGGCAACTGTGAAGTTTGCGAGATTTTTCTTGGCTGGCTCCATGAGAGTAGCCACAGCAAATGTTTTCCCAAGGAGGTTATCATTTTCACGGCTGTCACCTGCCACATTCTTAATACTGAGGGACTTTGGAGCTGAGAATAGAAAAAGGGACCCAAGTCACCTGGGATGATTTCCATTTTCTCTTTTCATCTACATGTCCTTGGCCTTTCCTTCTACCTCTTTCTAGAGCTTTCTGTCAAACATTGCTGAATTTGGCCAGGCTCTGTAGCCCGACTAAGAAAGTATATGACATGTCACCTGCGTATTGTGGGACCCTTCCCGATGGCCAGTGAGTTTCTGGAGGCCACTGCGGCAGAGATACCTCAAGTTCCTCCATTTTTAACAGGCCACATGGCCACCCAGAATATAGACTGCATTCCCCAACCTCTTTTCAGTTTAGTGCAGCCATGGGACTAATTTCTGGCTGTGTTCCCATCAGAATGGGACCTTCCCAATCTTCTACATCCCTTACACATCCCACCCCAATCAGCTCACAAAGGACAAACCTTATTAGTCTGTCATGGAAGGAATTTAGGAGAACCCTGAAGTCCAGTGACATCAAAATGTACAATTTCTATTTCTTTTAGGAAACATGAGTACAAATGGAGTCCTTCATTCTTAAAATACATTATGTTAAAAGTGTGTCTACTATTTTAACATGGCCAAAAAATAAGAGCCCTGGGCCCCTGTTTGTGTAGCCATATTGCAGACTTGCTTTGTAGGTTTCTATTGGGGATCGGGAAAAACTTGCCCCTCATCACCTCAAAAGAATTGAGTGTGCTTTTTTCACATGGTACTGGGGGACAGGTTGCTGTTAGCCCATAATGTGCCTCTGTGCAAATGAGAAAGAAGTGTTTCTTTAAGCAGATGCAGACTCTTGCTCAGCCTCACAGGCTTGTGAGTGGAGCACTGGCTGGGTTTCATCTCCTACTTGTCCGACTAGTCAAGGGGCATCCTGAATTGTGCACAACTTGCCCAACCCCACATGGCAGCCCTCACAGAGGTCTACAATTTCCACTTGAAGTTAACAAGAGCAATCAGAGCTCTTCCTTCCACACCAAAACTATCACATGGTCTCACCCACAGAGCTTGGCTATGGTGAGCAAACCTCTTATACTTCAAGTAAGAGCCTGGTTTGTGTAATAAAGAATCAGCCTTTGGGTACAGGTTGGCTTCTGGGCAAATGCTGTATAAATGTTATTTAACTGGTCTCCTGAAATCACAAAATTTCACCCAACTGCAATGAGAATGGTTAAGGTTAGAGAGGCAGGCTGGCCTGGTTTTTCCTTCTGTCCCCACTCTCGCCCTACAGACCCCACCTCAATCCTGCTTATCTTTCTGGTTTTAAAAATAGACATTGTGTTTTTGAGCACCTGTCACAGGCAGGAGTGTAGCACACTTCAGAATGTGAGGCAGGAAATGAGTCCCGGGAAGTCAGGGAACTTGTGCCAGGGCTGGACTTGATCCCAAGGCTGCCACGGCCACTGGTGACCTTCCCGCGTGCTCATCTCACTGAGGGCCAAAGCAGGAAGATGCTGGATGCTGATACTGGTGACATTCATGAGTATGGTATTGCTGCCTCAGTGATTATCGTTTTATGCATGCCAGGCTGGCAAAAGTCAAATAAGTCGTGGTAGACAGAAAAATGGCCCACAGGAGGTGTTCACATTCTAATCCCTGGAGCCTGTTGGTGCATCATGGACCAGGACAAAAGGGAACCAAGGATGCAGATGGAATAAAAGGTGCTGAGCAGCTTCCTGGAGAGGGGAGAGTATCCTGGGTTATGTGAGTGGGGCCAGGGTCATAACAGGAGCCCTTAGAAGTGGAAGGAGGAGGCAGAACAGGTCAGAGATGCTCTTTGCAGGAGGGAAGGTCCTCAAGCCAAGGGGTGCAGGTGGCCTCTAGAAGCCAGAAAAGGCCTGGGGAGAGTCTCCCCTGGAGTCTACATACGGAACACAGCTCTACCAACACCTCAACTTCAGCCCAGAGAGACCCACTCTGGACTTCTAAACTATAGAACTGTAAGAGCACCCATGTAGTGTAAAGCCGTGTTAGTAGTAGTTCATTATATTAGCCACGAAAAACTAGCACAAATACTGACAAGGGGGAAATGAGGGAGATTCCTGTCAGATGTGGCTGATGGCAGAGTACACCAGCACCACCACTCTGGAGATCAATTTTATAAGCATCTAATAAAGGCAAAAGTGCACACCCTGTCACCCACTACCCTGTCACCAGAGGTCTTCATCCCTAGGTGAAGCACTGACTAGGTTCCTATCACTGCCGTGACAAGTGGCAGACTCAGTAGTTTAAAGCAGCACTCACAGCCAGGTGTGGTGGTTCACGCCTGTAATCCTAGCACTCCAGGAGGCTGAGGCACAAGGATCAGTTGGGGCGTTGGAGCTTGAGACCAGCCTAAGCAAGAGTGAGACTCCCGTGTCTATTAAAAACAGAAAAACCAGCTGCGTGTCATGGTGGGTGCCAGTAGTCCCAAATACTCGGGAGGCTGAGGCAGAAGGATTGCTTGAGCCCTGGAGTTTGAGATTGTAGTGAGCTATGGTGATGCCACTGCACTCTACCCAGGGTGACAGAGCTAGATACTGTCTCAGAAAATAAAAATAAAAAATAAAACAGTACATGGTTGTGAACTTATGAGTCGTGGTCAGAAGCCCAGTGCTAGCTTCTCTGGGTTAAAAAAAAATAAGTGTTATAAGGAGTCTATCCAGCCTTCTTTCCAGAGGCTCTGAAGGGAAAGCCTATTTCCTGTTGCCTTGGGATGTTGGGAGACTCGGGTTCCTTGTGTTTGCAGAACGGAGGTCCCTGCTGGCAGTCGGCGGCTCAGGGCCCTTCCCAGCTTCTAAACTGCCGCATCCCTTGGCTCATGGCCCCTTCCCTTCATCTTCAAAACCAGATGGCATCTCTCACTTCCATGTTTCCCTCCTCCTTGGCTTCACTTCTCTGGCCCTTCCTTTGTTGCATCTTTCTGGGCACAGCCGAGAAACGGTCTCTGCTTTCAAGGACTTATTGGGCCCACTTGGGCAATCCCAAATAATCTCATTCAGCAGCCTTAATTTATTCACAACTGCAAAGTCCCTTCTGCCACAAATGACAGCAGTTCTGTCTGGGTACTCGGACACGGACACCTCTGAGGGGCCATTAGTCTCTACCAGAGAGGATTGCACAAGGGGGTCTATCAGTGAGATCGGTATTTTATTCCTAAGGCCGCAGTGTTGTGTTATTCTTTGTACTTTGTGGTGTACCAAATACATTTTTTTAATTAGACATTATTGTTTATCTATTTATTGTATATATATTTTTTGAATTAAAGTTCAATATACAAATATCCATTGTATACCATTAATAGTTAGAGAATTAAATTTAACATGACAACACAAAATACGAAATACATAGAAGCAATTCTTCAGAAATATACAATATTTCTACATGGAAAACTTCTAATTATTGAAAATATAAAAAAAAGACATATGTCTGTATATATTGCAAAATTGTTATTAATGATTTTTTAAATTTGTTTAGCTATTCCTTCTGTTATAACTCGAGTTATTCTCTTTCTGGGGATATCAGTATACCACATAGCAAATTCAGTTTGCTCTGAGTGTTCAGAAGGATTATAGCAAACAGCTGGCCCACTGTGGGGGCATCACATATCTGATAATGGGGGTTATTATACATGTAAGTACCTTCAGGCTTTCCTGTACATGCACAGTAAGAACAAACCAATTACACAATTTTTACCGTTTGTCTAGTTTGACTTAACTTTTTGGATACATTTTTCACAACCATCCTCAAGTCTTACACCGAAGATTAAAGAAGGAAGATAAAAAAGTCCAAAGCAAAGAATCAGTCATCAGTCCCACGCTGCTGCTGCTCATCCTCAAGCTTCTGCCATGCGTAGGCCAGTCAGCTCCTGGTATGTGACTGGGGCAGGGCTGCAATCTATTTTCTCAGGGTAGGACCGTGGGGATGCTCTGGGTGTCATTGGACTGTCCGCTCCCCATTGCTGGCTGGTTTCACATGTGAGTGATATATCCAGGCAGGAATGCCATCCACTTTCACTGCTGTTAGTGTGGACAGGATCACCAAGTAGGGACCTTTCCACAGTGGTTTCAGTGGATCAGGCTCTGATCTTTAATCTACACCTGGTTACCTGGAGAATGGGGATAGACTGGGAGGATAAACTAACAGGATATCTATCATTCACCCATTCTGAAATCTTTTTTTCAATATTTTTCCCAGTGACATTGGTCAGCTAGTAAGTTAGTAAGTTTTGTTTTTCCCAGTTCTCTCAGGGTCCCTAGTAAATTTCTTCAAAAGGGGTCCTGCGATACAGCATTTTATAGGTATTTTGAACCAGGTTACACTGATTGCATTTGTTAGGTAGTCTCTCTT
>CAUYRH010030862.1:0-12479 GCA_963574655.1 Perodicticus potto
GTTGTGGCGGGCACCTGTAGTCCCAGCTACTTGGGAGGCAGAGGCAGGAGACTCTCTTGAGCCCAGGAATTGGAGGTTGCTGTGAGCTGTGATGCCACAGCACTCTCTCCAGGGTGACAGCTTGAGGCTCTGTCTCAAAAAAAAAAAAAAGAAATACAAGATATAAGATAACAAAGGTTATGGTATATATTGAATATTACCTTAATATTTGTCCCATGAAGATTTACCTTGTAGATATTCAGTTTCCTTGAAATAGCAAAATGGTCATTGCTTCAGATTCATCCTGCTGAATAGTAGGATGTGCATAGTAAGGATGGTTAATGGTAGTGACCAGCTTCAGAGTACAGCTGGCCAGGTTCTGGGGATAGGAGGGCCAAGAAATACACATAATTTTTCCCTTGACTGGAAAAGGAAAGAGCTGGAGCTAGAAAATGTGATGGGATTGGTTTGTGACGTCAAATTGGAGCTTTAATTCTACCTTGTATATTTGCTCTCCTAAATTAAAGTGGAAAATAAAGCCAAAGAATTAATGGAACAGAATATAGGCTGAGAAAGGAACTTTTGATTCACTCTGATTTTATTCATATGTGCACAGTATGTCAGAGAAACCCAGGGTCCTGTGTTGGTTCTCCCACTGACCACCCATGTGACCTTGGTTGACATGTCACTTGACCTCTCCAAGAATCCATTTCTTCCTCTGTTACACGGGGGCATGACGTGGACCAGTTGGGAGAACTCGTGCGTGAACCCAAATGAAGTACGCTGCATAAGTACCCAGTGGCCACTGTTATTGTTTCATTAGACACCCAGAGTTCTGTGGTAGGACATAACAAAGCTTTGTCCCTTTGGTGCTCAGATGGAAGTTTTCATCTGACCAAAGGACTCGTTTTTAGTTTTAGAAGGTCTTTTTGCTAAACCAGGAAGAAAGTATTGAAGTAGCAAAGATAAGACACGGGAGTGGGGGCAAAGGTGGTGATGACAGGGAAAGGCACGGCTTTCCATAGGCCAAGGAAAGCTCTCAGACTGCTTTCCAATGTCCCCTACTGGCTGCAGCAGACTCTGTGTGATGTGGGTGCCACCATATACATTCTACTCTCGGTGAGGGAATGTCCTCATTTTTCCTTGGGGGCTGCCAGTGCTGACTGCAGTAGACAGCTGCGTGCCCCACAACACTACTCTATGAATACAACTCTCCAAACTAAGAGGCCAAGGGACCGTCGGCCAACTAGGACTTACAGTCTCTGTGTGACTGCACCTGCCTTTGAGGGCAGCAGGACAAACAAGGCTCCTCTAACAGTGCACCCTGCCCTTGGATTCTACTGATTTTAGGCTGTAACTTTTTGTCCGTACTAGGTCTGAATCTGGGAATGACTGAAAGAGATGGGAGGGAGGGAGCTGCTACAGCAAATGATAGCTTCTCAAATGTTTATTTTTTTTATTTCAATTAAAAATAAACCCAATGACTCTGTAGTTCGTCAGCTTCACATGGAATTCTTGAGAGCCGGATCAGACGTTATGCAGACTTTCACCTTTTCAGCCAGTGAGGACAATATGGAAAGCAAGGTAAACTGTAATGGTGGGGAGGAGAGCTCACCTACAACAAAAATAACCTCCTCCGGGGAAGCTACGGTATTGACTTGATGTGTTACAATACTTCGTTCCAAAATCCACATAAATTTCTATTAATTCATTATCATATAAACATATACAGAGGGTGCCAAAAATGTATACATGTTCTAAGAAAGGAAAAAACTGTACTAAATTTATGATACTCAAGTCACATTAAATTTCTTTTCTTTTTTTTTTGAGACAAAGTTTCCCTTTGTCACCCTCAGTAGAGTGCTTGGCATCATAGCTCACAGCAACCTCAAACTCTTGGGCTCAAGCAGTCCTCTTGCCTCATCCCGAGTAGCTGGGACTACAGGCCCCTGCCACAACATCTGGCTATTTTTAGAGACTGGGTCTTGCTCTTGCTCAGGCTGATCTCCAACTCGTGAGCTCAAGCAATCCACTTTCCTCAGCCTCCCAGAGTGCTAGGATTACAGGGGTGAGCCACTGGGCCCAGTGTCACATTCGACTTCTGCAATTATAAGAGGTATTCAATGTGACTTGTAATCATAATCATCTTTCGTTATTACAATTTTAATATGGTTTTTTCCTTTTTTCCCTTTTTTTTTTTGAAACAGAATCTCACTTTCTTACCCAGGCTAGAATACCATGGTCTCACCTACCTCACAGCAACTCAAACTCTTGGGTTCAAGCAATCCTCCTGCCTCAATCTCCTGAGTAGCTGGGGCTACAGGCCCATACCACAATAGCCAGCTAATTTTTCTATTTTTAGTAGAGACAAGGTCTCACTCTTGCTCAGGCTTGTCTCTAACTCCTAAGTTCAAGGGAATCTCCAACCTTGGCCTCTCAGAGTGCTAGGATTCCAAGTGTGAGCCATAGTGCCCAGCCTGGTTTTTTCTTTCTTTTTTTTTTTTTGTAGAGACAAAGTCTCACTTTGTCACCCTCGGTAGAGTGCCATGGCATCATAGCTCACAGCAACTTCTAACTCTTGGGCTTAAGCAATCCTCTTGCCTCAGCCTCTCAGGAGTTGGGACTACAGGCACCCACCACAATGCCTTTTTTTTTTTTTTTTTTTTGGTAGAGACGGGGTCTCTCTCTGGCTCAGGCTGGTCTCGAACCTCTGAGCTGAGGGCAATCCACCTGCCTTGGCCTCCCAGAGTGCTAGGATTATAGGCATGAGCCACCATGCCCAACCAGTTTTTTCTTTCTTAAAATGTGTATACATGTTTTTGCACCCTATGTATACTATAAAAATGAGCCTTTCCTGCCCCTTTAGGTAGAAGGCGGGATAAGACTGGCATAGAATAAACCCTTGGAAAGGTGTGGCTATCTTTCTATGCTGTTTTTTGGAGAGAAAGTACACCTTGTCGATGTTCTTTCTGCCTTCTCAGTTCACATTCTTTTCTTCTGCCTTGTCTATTTGGAGACATGGAGGTCCTAAAAGACACAGCATTGGCCTAGAAATAAGAAAAATCAGATTTGACATACAACTGCCACCTATTGGCTATGTGACTGTGCAAGACACCTGACTTCACTGAGCACTGGTTAAGTTCGTAGACCTATTGCAAAGAATAGTTAAGATGAAGGGTGCGGATATCGTGAAATATTCTGCAAGCGTAAAACGTTAACAGTTGCGTTAATGCCCATTCACTCATGCAACCAACCAACATTCACTGAGTGCCCGTTATAGTCCGTTCTCTATGCTAGATACAAAGATGATACAAAGGGAAAGACCCTATTCTGAAAAGGCTCACAGTCAAGTATGGGAGGCAAACAAATGAAGGTATTAAAACTCAGCATGGTGAGAACAGTAATGGAGACACAAAGTCATGGTAACTGGGGAGGTTGACCCCGCTCTGCTGGTCTTCTCATATTGCAGTTCATACACGGGCCTGACGCTCATCTTCCTTGCTCATTGCCTCCCTTGTTATGTTATATTTTACTTTTAAAATGCCAAGCTCACCGTCTCAACTCTCGCCCTCTAACCCCAGTGGGAAGCTGTAAATGCTGCCGCCTGTGACCTCGCCAGGGAAGTGGCCGGCGAAGGTGATGCTTTGGTAGCAGGAGGGATCTGCCAGACATCCATGTACAAATACCACAAAGACGAAGCTAGAATTAAAAACCTTTTTCGACAGCAGCTAGAGGTCTTTACCAGGAAGAATGTGGACTTCTTGATTGCAGAGGTAAGCCTAGTATTAGAGAGAAAAGATTAAACCTCTTTTTGAGAAGAAAACCACACAGTCTTCAAATTGTGTTAGGGTGTCAGACTGCTTCGTGTCTTCATTTCTTCCATGTGAGTGGCCAAGGATTTGTGACGTGAACAGTAGCAAGGTCAACGTTCCCTCCTTGTGTGCCAGGTTCTCTGTGGGGCCAAAGGACAGACCCAGGCACGGCCTGGCCATACAGAGCCTTTGGCTCTCTAAGCGCTGGGTGGTTGTGGCAGCCAACTGCAGGCACCCGGCAATCTGGGGTGGGAGGAGGGAGACTGCAGCCCGGCGGGAGGGCTCCGCCTGTGTGGGCTGGGGCTGTGTGTGTGCAGAGCCCAGGCGAGGGCAGCCGCTCAGGGTCACACAGGCCCCTGTGTGGTTCTCAGCACCGAGAGCCGCCTCGTCCTCCTCCATCCATGCCATGCTCGCTCCTGCCTCTCTGCTTGTGCTCAAGCTATAACGTGTGAGTGACATTTTGAAGACAGAATCAGTAAGAATTGGTCACTGATGGGCCCAGAACATTCTTTTCCCTCCACCTCCAGGAAGAAAGCTCTCATTCCCCATTTCCCAACACAGTTGCTATTTCCTCAACCTGTGTCTTTACCCTGCATAAGAAAATAGCCTCCTGACTGTTACTTGCCCCAGTCTCACTACTGATCTCTAATGGCAGCCTTGCCTCATCAGCCTCCCTAAGGCTTCATGCTGCCCACGCCCTGCCAGCCCCCGGGGACAGTCATCGCAGAGACGGGCAGGAACTCTACCTCTCTGTTCTCCTGATGGATGGGAGCAGAGTTTGGTTGAAGAACCCGCCTTTTGATCTTCCCTGGTCACTCCTCCCCCGCTGCTTCCACGGTGTGTTTCTCACTCAAGAGGGAAGAAATAGGAAGATTTCTGCTGGGTTTTCCCAGTTGCCTTTGAAGTCAGATTTTCAGTTACGGCACTTAAGGGGGTGAAGCACCTTGCAGAAGGTGTGAGTTTACCAGACACGGTGTCCTGTCCACCACTGGCAAAGAAACTGAGGAGCTATTACTCCTACTCTGAGCCTCAGTTTTCTCCTCCGGAAGAATCGTATTTCCCTTCCTACTTGATGGAGCGTTTATGATTATCTAACCAGAAGTGAGTATGAGAGCACTTGGAAATATAAAGCATGACAAACTATAGTATTTTTCAGAGAGTACCCTAGTTTCATCAAAAATTAGTCCAAAGTTTATTAGTGAAACTGTTGTTCCTTCAAAATTATGATATTAAGTATTCAATGACTTTTTTTTTTTTTTTGGAGACAGAGTCTCACTATGTCGCCCTTGATAGAGTGCTGTGGCATCACAGCTCACAGCAATCTCCAACTTTTGGGCTTAAGCGATTCTCTTGCCTCAGCCTCTAAAGTTGCTGGGACTACAGGCGCCTGACACAATGCCCGGCTATTTTTTGGTTGTAGTTCTTGTTGTTTGGCAGGTCCAGGCTGTGTTTGAACCCACCAGCTCTGGTGTATGTGCCTGGTACCCTAGTCCCTGAGTTATAGGCGCTGAGCCAGTGTTCAATTACTTTTAAAATCTTTTTTTAAATAATAATCACCCTCTCACTGAATCAATGACCCCAGAATGAAAAACTACATGTTATTCAAGAAATTAGAATATTTAGTAAGAACAGTATTCTTTAGTCAATCTGATAAGAGACACATTTCTTAGCAAGTTTTATCACCTATTTGGTACATTTTATAGCTGTTTTGCAACATTTGCTTTCTACTATTCAAAATCCGCTTTATATTTGGACCCGTAGAAAAAGTGATATTTCTCTTAGTATTTTGAGCATGTTGAAGAAGCTGTGTGGGCTGTGGAAGTCTTAAAAGAATCAGGCAAACCTGTGGCAGCGACCATGTGCATAGGCCCCGAGGGAGACATGCATGATGTGACCCCCGGAGAATGTGCAGAGCAGCTGGTGAAGGCAGGTAATCTGGCTCCATACTGCGGGAACAGTTCAGATGGTGCTCAGGAAATGTAACATTTGCTTGATGTTGTGAGGGCAGTTTGGAAATGAAAGAACAGACTGGAAAGTTTCCTTCTGTGTTAAATCTTGGGAGATAACTAAACTCAATGTACCTTCCAACTATTTTTATAAAATAGTATAAACAAACTAATGCATGAGTGATGAATGTCAAAGTCCTTTGTTTCTTTGTGCAGGGGCTGCCATTGTGGGTGTGAACTGCCGATTTGGGCCCGAGACCAGCCTGAAGACGGTGGGGCTCATGAAGGAGGGCCTGGGGGCTGCAGGGCTGAAAGCGCACCTTATGGTACAGTCCCTGGGGTTCCACACGCCCGACTGTGGCAAAGGAGGGTTTGTGGATCTCCCAGAATATCCCTTCGGTAAGCTCAGGTCATATTAGAGGTCCTTGTATTAATATTTCTCATTGTGACAAAGTTCAAACAGCTACAATAAATTATTGCACAGTTTCATAATACAAGACTGCCTAAGACAAAAATATTCAATGTTAACCAAAAATGAGCTGTCTGAAGAATGCATTATCTAAAGTTTAGTTTTTTTTTTAATTGGGAAAGATAATGTCCAAAATGGGAACAGTAATCAAAATGCCATAACATTTCATTACAGGACTGGAGCCCAGAGTTGCCACCAGATGGGATATTCAAAAGTATGCCAGAGAGGCCTACAACCTGGGGGTCAGGTACATTGGCGGGTGCTGTGGATTTGAGCCCTACCACATCAGGGCCATCGCAGAGGAGCTGGCCCCAGAAAGGGGATTTTTGCCACCAGCTTCAGAAAAACATGGCAGCTGGGGAAGTAGTCTCAATATGCACACCAAACCCTGGATTAGAGCAAGGTAGAAATTTTTAAATTAATATTCTTATTATTTTTCTTTAACCTCCTTTTATTTGCTGTTGTAAACACTATGCATGCAAACAGTAACTAATGAAAATTCAAAAAGTATAGAAATGTATAAAATGAAAACCAAATGTTGCCTCTTTCTGAAATCGAATAGTCAAACATAAAGACTATTTCAATTGTGCTGGTTTGAAATTTGAACTGGAACGATTTTCCTAATGTTATTTAGATTGTAAAAGTAGGAAGGAATCACTGAGCCAAACCTTTCTTCTGGATGATATGAATATTTACTAGAGAAGACAGTATTTATAAGTATCTTGTTTCAGAAAAAAGCAGTAAATATACATTTAATTAAAAGATGGGGAAAGCGGCTCGGCGCCTGTGGCTCAGCGGGCTAAGGCACCAGCCACGTACACCTGAGCTGGAGGGTTCGAATCCAGCCCGGGCCCGCCAAACAACAATGATGGCTGCAACCAAAAAATGGCCGGGCGTTGTGGTGGGCACCTGTAGTCCCAGCTACTTGGGAGGCGGAGGCAGGAGACTCGCTTGAGCCCAGGAATTGGAGGTTGCTGTGAGCTGTGATGCCACGACACTTTACTCAGGGTGACAGCTTGAGGCTATGTCTCAAAAAAAAAAAGAAAAGAAAACTATCTCACATGTAGAAAAAAAGGTCTGCATTTTAAAAACTGGTAACTAATAAAATTCTTACTAAATGAAAAAAAAATTTCCCATAAATGGTAGCATATTACTTATACTTGTTTGCATCTAAATTCTGTCACAGACTTGGCGCCTGTGGCTCAGCGGGCTAAGGCGCCAGCCACGTACACCTGAGCTCGCAGGTTCGAATCCAGCCCGGGCCCGCCAAACAACAATGACAGCTGTAATCAAAAAATGGCCAGGCGTTGTGGCGGGCACCTGTAGTCCCATCTGCTTGGGAGGCTGAGGCAAGAGATTCGCTTGAGCCCAGGAATTGGAGGTTGCTGTGAGCTGTGATGCCACAGCACTCTATCCAGGGTAGCAGCTTGAGGCTCTGTCTCAAAAAAAAAAAAAAAATTCTGTCACAAAATGATGTATCTTTAAAATCACTGCTAGTATTCACATACCAGATTTATTTATATAGTTGCCTAATGAGGGCTATTTAGGTTGTTTCCAAATTTTTTCTCTCCTGAAGCTAAACAATGTTGTAATAAACAATTTTAGATAAATACGTATATATCAATTTGCACATGGTCAGAGGTAGAACTGATTTTGGAAAAAAGTTTACACAAGTGAATACATCTCAAGTATAAATTTCTAAAAGTACAAAAGCTGTGGTAAAGGAATGTACACTTTAGTTTTTATAGGCATTATCAAATTAATTTACCATAGAGGTTGTGCTAATTCACAGGCTACCATGAAATAAGTAGGTGAATATTGATTTCATATGCTCTGGTCAACCAGCATAAAATATCTTTTGGACCTTTGATAATTTGACAGGTAATCTCAAAACAAAGTGGGGGATTTCTGTAATGGCTAAGATTGGACATATTTTCATTTGTTTAAGAACCACTGGTAGGCTGAGCACAGTGGCTCATGCATGTAATCCTAGCACTCTGGGAGGCTGAGGCAGACGAATTGCTTGAGCTCAGAAGTTTGAGACCAGCCTGAGCAAGACCTCATCTCTACTAAACCGCCCCCCCCCTCCAAAAAATTAGCTGAGTGTTGTGGCAGGTACCTGTAGTCCCAGCTATTTGGGAAGCTGAGGCAGGAGGATCACTTGAGCCCAAGAATTTGAAATTACTGTGAACTATGATGAACAGCATAGCACTCAACCCTAGGGCAACAAAGTGAGACTGTCTCAACAAACAAAACTGTAAGAACCACTGGTAATTTTTTGGCTCTTTCTTCTTAACCTTTGCTCAAGTTCCTACTGAATGTTGATCTATTTCTAATTGTTTAGTTTATAGGAACTCTTCACATATAAGGAAATTACTTATAATAATGAATTATTATATTCTTGAATATAATGAATAATGAATTCTTTTTTTTTTCTGAGACAGTCTCACTTTGTCACCCTCAGTAGTGTGCCCTGGTGTCATAGCTCACAGCAACCTCAAACTCCTGGGCTCAAGTGATTCTCTTGCCTCAGCCACAAGAGTAACTGGGACTACGGGTGCCCACTATAATGCCTGGCTATTTTTAGAGATGGGGTCTTGCTCTAGTTCACCCTGGTCTCAAACCCGACAGCTCAGGCAATGCACCTGCCTCGGTCTCCCAGAGTGCTAGGATTACAGGTGTGAGCCACCATACTCAGACTGGAAAATTACATCTTTGTCTATAATATACACTGCAAATATTTTCTCAAGGCTGTCATTTGTCTTTGCTTCTGCCAGTTTGGGTTATGCAGATAGTTTCCATTTTTATATAGTTGAATTTATCAATCTTTTCTCATATGGGTTCTGGGTTTGATGTCAGAAATTAAAAAAATTTCTTTCCCATCATTTCATTTGGTTATCTTTTTTTGTTTCATCCTATGTTCATTTAAATCTATAATTCAGCTGGGAATTTATCGTGAAGAGTGAGATAAGGTTACAATTTTGTTTTTCTAAATAGCTATCAATTTTCTCTATTGTTCAATTAATCTGTTTACTCACATACCATAAAAATGGTTTTCATTATTAAAAATTTTAGTTAAATATAATAATTATAGTACTGCATTGCCTGAGCTCTCAGGTTTGAGACCAGCCTGAACTAGAGCAAGACTTCATCTCTAAAAATAGCCAGGCATTGTAGTGGGTGCCTGTGGTCCCAGTTACTCTGGTGGTTGAGGAAAGAGAATCACTTGAGCCCAGGAGTTTGAGGTTGCTGAGGTTTCTCTAAACAGCATTTAGAGAAAAATATACTTTTCCTCACTTATTTGGCATGACACCTGTATCATGTATCAAATTATATTTGAATCTATGGCTAATTTTTTGTTTTTTTTGAGACAGAGCCTCAAGCTGTCGCCCTGGGTAGAATGCTGTGGTGTCACAGCATCCTCCAACTCCTGGTCTTAAGCAATTCTTTTGCCTCAGCCTCCCAAGTAGCTGGGACTACAGGTGCCCACCACAACACCCTGCTATTTTTGGTTGTAGTTGTTACTGTTGTTTGGCAGGCCTGGGGTGGATTTGAACCCGCCAGCTCTGGTGTACATGGCTGGCGCCTTAGCTGCTTGAGCTACAGGTGCTGAGCCTCCATTGCTAAATTTTCTATATTGTTCAATTAATCTGTTTACTCACATACCATAAAAAGTTTTCATTATTAAAAATGTTAATTAAATATAATAATTATAATTTAATATCTGATAAGGAAAGACCCCTTTTCACTATGCTTTTCAGAATTTTTCTGATTTTTATTTTGTTTCTTTTTTGATATGATTTTAAAAATCAGTTTATTTAGTTTCAACTTCCTCATAAGAAAATTCCCAGTGGTCTATCAGTTTGATCACATTAAAGATTAATTTAGGCAAAAGGACATCTTTTAAGCCATCAAGACTTACCTAACTACAAGGGAAGATTTTCAATTTGTTCAAGCAGTCCTTCAAAAGCATTTAAAAACTTTCTTCATACAGATGTGGCACATACCTCATTAAGTTTTATCCAAGGTATTTTATCTTACTACTGAATCTTTTAAGATAACAGCTTTGTTACTTATTTTATACTCAATACTTCCCTTCTGCTTGCCATGGTTTCCTGGTTGATTCTCTTGAATTTTCATCTCATTTTCCCTATTTTAGACTTCTGCTTCTTACTTTTAATTGCAATGGCTATTATCTCCAGAACAGTGTTAAATAACAGCAATAAATACACCCCCATTTTGCTCTTGACCTTAACAAGCCTGTTCACAGCTAATAACTTATTAAACATTTACATGCAAAACAGCTCAAAAAGGTTAGAAGCTTAAAAGATACAAATTACTGGCTCGGCGCCTGTGGCTCAACAGGCTAAGGCGCCAGCCACGTACACCTGAGCTGGCGGGTTCGAATCCAGCCCGGTCCCGCCAAACAACAATGACGGCTGCAACCAAAAAATGGCCAGCTGTTGTGGCAGGCACCTGTAGTCCCAGCTACCTGGGAGGTGGAGGCAAGAGACTCGCTTGAGCCCAGGAGTTGGGAGGTTGCTGTGAGCTGTGATGCCACGGCACTCTATCCTGGGTGACGCCTTGAGACTCTGTCTCAAAAAAAAAAAAAAAAAAAGATACAAATTACTACAAATCACTCACTGCCTTCCACTTATACTTCATTTATATAATCCGAAAGCCTTTCAATTCAGAAAAGGGATAGTAAAAATTTTTCCATGTTATAGAAAGAAAAATATAAATTTGAAAAGTATAAGAATTCTGCTCACATCTAAAGAGTGAAAGTGATCAGTGGATCTGAAAAGGAAGCGATGTCGCTATATCCTGAATTGGGGCTCCTATCAGGTTCCCAAAAGACAGGAAAAAGAAGGTTTGGGAAACTGCATTTAATAAAGTACAAAAAATTTATAAAAGCTGCTGATTTTTATTGGAAGTGCAATGAATCCACTGATCAATTTGGGAAAAACTGTTATCTTTACAGTGTTCAATGTTCTGGGTATAAACATGATGGATCACTTTCATTTATTTAGGGTGGTCTTTAATTCCTTTTCTTTTTTTTTTTTTTTGGAGATAGAGTCTACTTTGTTGCCCTCGGTAGAGTGTTGTAGCATCACAGCTCACAGCAACTTCAAACTCTTGGGCTTACGCAATTCTCTTGCTTCAGCCTCCTTAGTAGCTGGGGCTACAGGTGCCTGCCACAACATCTGGCTATTTTTAGAGACAAGGTCTTGGCCTAGGCTGGTCTTAAACTCATGAGCTCAGGCAACCACTGGCCTCGGCCACCCAGATTGCTAGGATTATAGGTGTGAGCCACCTTGCCTGGCCAATTCCTTTTCTTTTTTTTTTAGAGACTTAGTCTTGCTCTGTCACCTAGGCTGGAGCACAGTGGCACAATCATAGCTTACTATAGTCTGAAACTCGCAATGTCAAACAACCCTCCTCCTGCCTTTGCCTCCTGAGTAGCTGGGACTATAGTTAATTGCACCTGAATAGATCTTTAATTTCATCTAGTAATTTTCTTACAGTTGTGTGTGTGTGTGTAGGTGTCTTATATAGCTTTATTTTATTTTTTTGCTTTGTTCTATTTATTTCTTTTTGGAAGGCAAGGGAGGAGATAAAAAAATTTTGGTTTTGTTTGAAAGAGCTTTTCTTAAAGAGTGGTGATTCATTTTCATTATACATTAATATGGACGTTGTTCTTTTGGTTTTCATGACAATTAAATTCAAGACAATATGCGTACTATATATGCATATTTTTCTGAAATCCAGTGTATTCATTTGTGCTCTTGTTCATATATGGGAAGAACTGGCACTTTGGCTTCAAGAACAAATTTTAAAAATCACAAATCCAACTTGTCTTTGATTTGGTTCTAGGTTAATAATTAATGAGCCATTCAGGAATAATGGCTTCAAACCTTTAATCATCCTGTGAAAATGCAATTAATTAAGAGTCCACTGATTCTAAGAACTAAGAGTCCACTGATTCTAAGAAATGCTCTCCAATAACAAAAGGAAAGAAGAATTCCAAGTCTCCATGCCAAGTTTGGAGCAAAATATCTGTAATCTTCTTCTCACTTTTGTATTAGTTATAAATAGGGGAGGGGTATAAAAATTATATGAATGCTAAATAAAAATGTATACAGAATTGGGAAATGTTTTTCATTAATTTTGGCACTTATTCTAGTTCAACAAAATGCTTGTAAAGAAAATAACCACTTAAGGCAGAAGAATAGTTACATCGCTGCTGTTCAGAACTTCTTGAGAGCAAAAGAA
>CAUYRH010030867.1:0-10919 GCA_963574655.1 Perodicticus potto
GGCGTTGTGGCGGGTGCCTGTAGTCCCAGCTACTTGGGAGGCGGAGGCAAGAGACTCGCTTGAGCCCAGAAATTAGAGGTTGCTGTGAGCTGTGATGCCACAGCACTCTAATCCAGGGTAACAGCTTGAGGCTCTGTCTCAAAAAAAAAAGAATGAAAATTACTGGGTCAAAGAATAAACTACTGAATTCTCCAGAAAAGCAATTAACATTCTCACTAACTGGATTAGGGCACACGTTGTGAATTCTGGACATCAGTGGGTACTGTGTTAACGTAGTTTTGTTGTTTTGATTCATGTTTTGGACAGTTGTCATGAGTTTAATGGGCATTTACATTTACTGCTATTGTCTTTTTTTTACTGTACTTTATATATATTAACATTAAAAATGTTGTAATTTTTTTTTTTTTTTTGTAGAGATAGTCTCACTTTATCGCCCTCGGTAGGGTGCCGTGGCTTCACACAGCTCACAGCAACCTCCAACTCCTGGGCTTAGGCCATTCTCTTGCCTCAGCCTCCAGAGTAGCTGGGACTACAGGCCCCAGCCACAACGCCTGGCTATTTTTTTGTTTTGCAGTTCAGCCGAGGCTGGGTTTGAACCCGCCACCTTCAGCCTATGGGGCCGGAGCCCTACTCGCTGAGCCACAGGCATCGCCCAAAAATGTAACATTTTTAAAAGCTAAATGACTTAAGCTGAATTTATTTTTTTTTAATTTCATCAAGCTGAATTTTTAACGAAAACACATTGACAAGGGGAATTTCCTGAAATCACACAACTGAAGGAGTCACCTCAAACATTTGCTAATTGTATAAATGTGTCTTTTCTTGTATGTCAATCCAAACTTAGTAACAAGCTTCTGGAGGACCGGCACTCAACACCAGTAAGTTTCTAGGAGAGGCATTCTCCAATCCGCAGCAGCCAAAGCGAAGGAGTGGTTTTTAGAACCCTCCCTCCGACACTTCCTCTGCAGCCCCCTAGTGGTGACAAACCCACCTCTTTGATATGGATAGTTGACATTTTCTCAATTTTATGTGAAATGTCAATAAAAATGACGCTAGAAAACTACTACCTTTTTTTTTTTTTTTTGAGACAGAGCCTCAAGCTGTCACCCTGGGTAGAGTGCTGTGGCATCACAGCTCACCGCAACCTCAAACTCCTGGGCTCAAGCAATTCTCCCAGGCTATTTTTTGGTTGCAGCCGTCACTATTGTTTGGCCGGCCTGGGCTGGATTCGACCCCGCCAGCTCAGGTGTATGTGGCTGGCGCCTTAGCTGCTTGAGCCACAGGCGCCGAGCCAAGAAAACTACTACTTTTTAATGACCTGTGACATAGTCATATGTAAAAATAGTGTGCCTTTGTAGGTAAATGGGAACTTTAAAGCCCTTAAGACACCTCTCCACAACTAGATTTTGTCCCTCCTAAACTCCTCCTATGTAAGAAACTAACCGTGCAATCTCATGTCCCCGCCCTCTTGGCTTTCACAGCACCCTGCTTTATTGCCTTCACAGACTTTTATCTATCTCAGAGTATGTTGTTGATTTATTTATCTCTTTCTAGAAAAATGTACCCCAGGGTGGGGACCTTCTCTATCTTGTTTATTGCAGTATTCTGATGTGGTTTAGGTTCTCACTACCCTGTGAGTGATAGAAGACCCCTTATTTAAATATTTGTGGGTTAGCGGCAGTGCCTGTGACTCAAAGGGGTAGGGTGCCAGCCCCATATACCAGAGGTGGCGGGTTCAAACCCAACTCCTGCCAAAAACTACAAAAAAAAAAAGGTATTTGTGGGTTATATGCTTCCTATTCAATGCAAATTGGTAAAAGGTTGGCAAATTGGTAAAACTTTCTCATGTTTTTCTCCCATGGCTTCCCCTCCCCCCCATAATAACAATTTAAATGATACTATAGTCTCCCATCTATCTCTTCCCTTTCCTGGAGGGAAACACTCCTAGCAATGTTTGTTTTGTTGTTAGTCAACTCCTACTTTGCCACCTGTTTGCTTCCCTAAACTGGGAAATCCTTGAAGTAGGCTGGGGCAAAAAGGCCAGGGTTCCAGATGGGAAAGGAAGAGTTCTTGGTCCACAGGTCACAGAAGGTTGAATTTTCAGTACCCAAGTCATGCTACAGAATGGGAGTGGTAAATTGGAAACACATAAAATGACTGGGGGGGCGGGCAGCACCTGTGGCTCAAAGGAGTAGGGCGCCGGCTCCATATGCCAGAGGTAGTGGGTTCAAACCCAGCCCTGGCCAAAAACTGCAAAAAAAAAAGACTGGGGAAAAAATGATTTTTTAAAAGGTTAAAATTCGGGCAGCGCCTGTGGCTCATCGAGTAGGGCCCTAGCCCCATATACCAAAGGTGGCGGGTTCAAACCTGGCCTCTGCCGAACTGCAAAAAACAAAAAAATAGCTGGGCATTGTGCCGGGCACCTGTAGTCCCAGCTACTCCGGAGGCTGAGGCAAGAGAATCTCCTAAGCCCAGGTGATGGAGGTTGCTATGAGCTGTGTGACGCCACGGCACTCTACCCAGGGCGATAAGGTGAGACTCTGTCTCTACCAAAAAAAAAAAGGTTAAAATTCAGTGCTAGAGCCGCTTGCGCTTTGTTTCTTTTTTTCCCTTTTTTGTAGAGATGGAGTCTCACTTTATCACCCTTGGTAGAGTGCCGTGGCATTGCATAGCACACAGCAACCTCCAACTCCTGGGCCTAGGTGATTCTCTTGCCTCAGCCTCCCGAGTACCTAGGACTCCAGGCGCCCGCCACAACGCCCAGCTATTTTTTTTGTTTTGCAGTTCGGTGGGGCCGGGTTTGAACCTGTCACCCTAGGTATATGGGGCCGGCGCCCTACTAACTGAGCCACAGGCGCCGCCCTAGAGCCACTTTCTTTATGAACCCTTTCCTTGACTTCCTGCATTCCTTGCTCCGGAGTTCCCTGTTCCAGACTTTCCACCACACCCAGCATGGACTAAATAACACTCTTCCTTTGTTTACTTGTCTGGCTTCTCTCCTGCCCAGCTTGGACCTTGTTTTATGTGTCTTTAGAGCTCTGGCAGCCAGCATTATGCCTTGGTTCTTAAAAGTGCTTAATGAATATTTCCAGATTGATTGAATGAAAATCTAGTGATCTTTAAAACAAGTGCCAGGCGTGGAGGCTCATACCTGTAAGTCTAGTACTCTGGGATGCCAAAGAGGGTGGATTACTTGAGCTCAGGAGTTCAAACCCAGCTTGAGCAAAAGCAAAACCCCTCTCTACTACTAAATAGAAAAACTAGTGGGATGTGGTATCCTGAACTTGTAGTCTCAGCCACTCAGGAGGCTGAGGCAAGAAGATCTCTTGAGCCCAGGAGTTTGAGGTTGCTGTGAGCTATGATGACTTTAGGGCATCAGAGTGAGACTCTGTTTCAAAAGAAAAAGAAAAGATGCCAAAATGAAAATTAATAAGAAACTCAAGACCTCCCTCCTCCAGCTAAGAACATGGCACAGTGTCAATGGTTTAACTGCAGCAACATCCTAACTGAAATTTTAAGTGACTTACGATTTTTAAAATTTCATGTTCCTCTGAATACACCACACTCTGTACTGGAGAGATGAGTTCCACCCACCTGCCCTAGGGCATATCTAATTTAAATTGCCATTTCTTTTCCCTACCCAGTGTTGTCTCTAACTATATTATTGCTAGGCAACTTTTGCAGAATCCACATGCTTGTGGTAATGTAATAACTGAGTAAAAATCTTGCCGCTAGCTCTTGGAAGAACAAACCTAACCTGTTTGTCCTCTTTAGACTCATGACTTAGCACAAAAGGGCTTTAATACCACTGTTGGCAGCCCTTTCACCTTCATTAGCAACAAAATAAGCAAGATTCTTGCCCTGAAGATTTAAAATTGAGATTCCTAAGTCATCCTCTTAAATGCTTCTGACATATACAGCATAAAAATATGTGTGCATATTCCTACCAGCATCAGCCTTGCACTTTTGTATACAGTCCTTCAGAACTAGGAACTCTGTGGTGTAGTCTATAGGAATGTTTCATAAGACTAGTCAGGCTTGGCTCTGCGCCTGTGGCTCAACGGGCTAAGGCGCCAGCCACGTACACCTGAGCTGGTAGGTTCGAATCCAGCCCGGCCCGCCAAACAATGATGGCTGCCAACCAAAAAATGGCCGGGCATTGTGGCAGGCACCTGTAGTCCCAGCTACTTGGGAGGCAGAGGCAAGAGACTCGCTTGAGTCCAGGAATTGGAGGTTGCTGTGAGCTGTGATGCCAGGGCACTCTGTCCAGGGTGACAGCTTGAGGCTCTGCCTCAAAAAAAAAAAAAGACTAGTCAGGCTTTACCCAAAGCTGAAACTTGTTTAGTTTATGCTTTTGATTCTGAAGAAATAATCTGTTTCTCTACAACAGCCTACTCAGATAGATTTCTAACTTAAAAAAAAGCCACATTGGTCGCATGTCAGTTTTTCACTTATGCAAATGATATGCTAAAATAAGTTTAGCTGTCTTTCTTTGTCTTGTTATCTTTCCCGTTCTGCCAGTTCTCTCAGCAAATCTCAACTTCACTTCACCCAGCTGTTACCAGCTGCCTTCTGGCTTTGGGAATCCAGATCTCACCTTAGAATGTGGTAACTCCTCAACTGCTCCCATTTGACTTCCCAGGGATAGATTAGATTCCTATACTTTGTCACTTGCCTTAATACTCTGTGATGGACGTGGTTGTTTGATCATCCACCAGCTCACCCTAAGCGTACAATATAATTAAATTCAATTCTTTCCCAATTGTTCGATTTATTAAATGTGAGACTAGCATTGACCCCTGCCAATTGTGCTCAGTGTTATAAGTGTGCTTTTTCATTATAGCAGTGTCATTTAAGAATTAATCCACCCGGCTCAGCGACTGTGGCTCAACGGGCTAAGGCACCAGCCATGTACACCTGAGCTGGCGGGTTCGAATCCAGCCCGTGCCCGCCAAACAACAATGACGGCTGCAACCCCAAAATGGCCAGTGGCGGGCTCCTGTGGTCCCAGCTACTTGGGAGGCAAAGGCAGGAGACTCGCTTGAGCCCAGGAATTGGAGGTTGCTGTGAGCTGTGATATCACAGCACTCTATCCAGGGTGACAGCTTGAGGCTCTGTCTCAAAAAAAAAAAAAAAATTGTAAGTTATTGTCATGCCTAATTAATCTTTAAGGACTAGTAACATATAATTTCCATGCATCCTTTTTAGTATTTATTTAAGATAGATCAAGGGCAAATCATTATATGCTTTAGATATGGATATATTCACTTATATGAATTCTATACAAAAAGTTTGAAGATTGGGGTGGTGCCTGTGGGTCAGTGGGTAGGGAGCCAGCCCCATATACCGAGGGTGGCCGGTTTAAACCCCGCCGGGCCAGTTAAAAATAGCAGTGAACAACTGCAACAACAACAATGAAACAAAAGTTTGAAGATTGAAGATTCTCATTCCGGTTTTTTTTTTTTTTTGCGTTTTTTGGCCAGGGTGGGTTTGAACCCACCACCTCTGGCATATGAGGCCAGTGCCCTACTCCTCTGAGCCACAGGCGCCACCCTCTCATTCAGTTTTTGCTTGGGGTCTTCAGCTAGGAGAGACCATGCTAGGATGCTTGAAAATTGTGCATATATAAAACATTGTCTGTGCTTTCTCTTTCCTCTCTACTCTGTCCCCCACCTTCTTTCTCTCTCTTCTCTTCCCCTGTCCCCCCTCTTTCTCTCCCTTTCTCTCTCTCTCTCTTTCCTCTCCTCCTTAGTGCTGCTCTACAGCATCCCCCACCAATAAAGACCTTTCGTAGAAAAAAATAAAAAAAAAAAACATTGTAACCAGCCTTATTAGTGAAAGAAGCCCTCATGCCTGTTCCCAGTTATCTCAGCAGCTCTCAGCCTTACATAGGCCCCCAATTTTGGAAGACTTCATAGCCTACTACAATTGGTCAGGCAATGATATTTAACTGCAGGACTCTTCTTGGGACTCTTCTTGACCACGGACCACCTCATTTCTAGATAAGGGAGTTATCAGCCAACATACTTCTAAAACTGTAGCTTTCTTTTTTTTTTTTTGAGACAGAGCCGCAAGCTGTCACCCTGGATAGACTGCTGTGGCATCACAGCTCACAGCAACCTCCAATTCCAGGGCTCAAGCGAGTCTCCTGCCTCCGCCTCCCAAGTAGTTGGGACTACAGGCGCCCACCACATCGCCCGGCCATTTTTTAGTTACAGCCATCATTGTTGTTTGGCGGCCCGGGCTGGATTCGAACCCACCAGCTCAGGTGTACGTGGCTGGCGCCTTAGCCCGTTGAGCCACAGGTGCCGAGCCAAAACTGTAGCTTTCTGAAGCAGTTAGCTAAAACATTATGCTTCCTATTTGCTGTTTTGTAACTCTTTTGTATTGGAATGGAACGTATAGCCCCTTTTGCTGCAGTATTCTTTTCTTTGTTTCTTTATAGAGGCACAAAGCGCCATTTGTCTCTGTGTTTTTAATGAGTTTAATAACTGAAGAGGTCATTTTACAGAAATGTCATAAAGAGAGGGAACCATAGATGCCCAGCAGAATGCAGGCACATGGTAAATACTCAGGTTATTAATTAATTGCCTCTCCTTTTGGGTTAGTGACAAACCCAGGAAGTGATCTGGATGACTATGGGTGTTGCCAGTTGTTTGCTGGCCATGCTGTGATTATTTAAACCAGCTTTGTTCCGAATACCACAGCACAAAAGATGTGATGACTCTTCTCCAGTGAGTCAAGAGGCCCTGTCTCATTACGGGAGGGAAAGGAGGTAAGATAGACATCCCATACTGGTCTTTTGTTAGCAACAGGAGTATGTTTGGATATTGCTGTGTTTTGATGACTCAGTGATGAGTCAACTTTAAAGTTCTGTAAAAGGCCTTGTTTATAGCTCAGACGGCACTGAAAGATGAGCTCATCCAGTGGCTAGTTGGGTAGAGAGTATCCACTTTTGTGTGACATGATCTGCCAACTGGGAGTGTAAATGTGTACACAGACAAAAGATACTGGTGAGAATGAACTCACTAGTTCCTAAATGCAGAAATCAGCTCTACTTCGCAGTAATCTATTGAGTGTCCATTATGTTCAAGCACTATTCTTACCCTGCTAACTGCATGTTACCTTAATACAGGTCAGAATGTGAGAAATGTCCTAAGTGCTACAAAGAGCTGAGGTGCTTTTGCAGGAGCTGAGAGAGGGGAATACATTTTAGTGCCAGCTGCGTGATAGGCACAGAGTCAGATGCTTTACATACTTATTTAATCTTTCTTTTTTTTTTTTTTTGAGACAGAGCCTGAAGCTGTCACCCTGGATAGAGTGCTGTGCCATCCACAGCTCACAGCAACCTCCAATTCCTTGGCTCAAGCGAGTCTCCTGCCTCCGCCTCCCAAGTAGCTGGGACTACAGGTGCCCGCCACAATGCCCGGCCATTTTTTGGTTGCAACCGTCATTGTTTCACGGGCCCAGGCTGGATTCGAACGCCCCAGCTCAGGTGTACGTGGCAGGCGCCTTAGCCCGTTGAGCCACAGGCGCCGAGCCTACTTATTTAACCTTATTTACAAGAACTTTCTGACATGGGGCGGCGCCTATGGCTCAGTGAGTAGGGCGCTGGCCCCATATACCAAGGGCGGCGGGTTCAAACCCGGCCCAGGCAGAGTTGCAACAACAAAACAATAGCCCGGGGTGGCGCCTGTGGCTCATCAAGTAGGGTGCCGGCCCCATATACTGAAGGTGGAGGGTTCAAACCCAGCCTCAGTCGAACTGCAAAACAGAAAAATAGCCGGGCGTTGTGGCGGGCGCCTGTAGTCCCAGCTACTCGGGAGGCTGAGGCAGGAAAATTGCCTAAGCCCAGGAGATGGAGGTTGCTGTGAGCAGTGAGGCCACAGCACTCCACCGAGGGTGATAAAGTGAGACTCTGTCTCTTAAAAAAAAGACTATTTCTGAGACTTATTACTAGTCTAGTCTCTTTTCTTTTTTTTTTTCTTTGTAGAGACAGAGTCTCACATTATCCCCCTCTGTGGAGTGCTATGGCGTCCCACAGCTCACAGCAACCTCCAACTCCTGGGCTTAGGCGATTCTCTTGCCTCAGCCTCCCGAGTAACTGGGACTAGAGGCACCCGCCACAATACCTGGCTATTTTTCTGTTTTTGCAGTTCAGGTTTGAACCCACCACCTTTGGTATATGGGGCCGGCGCCATATATGAGCCACAGGCGCCGCCCTCTTTTTCTTTTTCTTTTTTTTTGCGGGTTTTTAGCCGGGGCTGCGTTTGAACCCGCCACCTCCGGCATGTGGGGCTGGCGCCTTACTCCTTTGAGCCACAGGCGCTGCCCTCTTTTTCTTTTTTTTGAGACAGAGACTCACTTTGTGGTTCTCAGTAGAGTACTATGGCGTCATAGCTCACAGCAACCTCAAAGTCTTAGGCTCAAGTGATTCTCTTGTCTCAATTTCCCAAGTAGCTGAGACTACAGGCACCCGCCACAATGCCCAACTATTTTTTTTTTTAAGAGACAGGGTCTCACTCTTGCTCAGGCTGGTCTTAAACCTGTCAACTCGGGCAATCCACCCACCCGACCCTCCCAAAGTACTGGGATTACAGGTGTGAGCCACTGCGCCCAGCTCTTTCTTTTTCTCTCTCTTTTTTTTTAGAGACGGAGTCTCTTGGGTGGTGCCTGTGGCTCAAAGGAGTAGGGCGCCCGCCCCATATGCCAGAGGCATCTGGTTCAAACCCTGCCCTGGCCAAAAACTGGGAAAAAAAAAAAAAATAGAGACAGAGTCTCACTTTGTCGCCCTCAGTAGAGTGTTGTGCCGTCATAGCTCACAGCAACCTCCAGTTCTTGGGCTTAGGTGATTCTTTTGCCTCAGCCTCCTAAGTAGCTGGGACCTCAGGTGCCCGCCACAATATCTGACTACTTTTGTTGCAGTTTGGCCGGGGCTGGCCTTGAACCCACCACCCTCAGTATATGGGGCCGGTGCCCTACTCACTGAGCCACAGGCACCGCCCCAGCCCTTTCTTTTTCTTTTCTTTTTTTTTTTAAACAGGGTGTTACTTTGTCACCCTCAGTAGAGTGCTGTGATTTCACAGCTCATAGCAACCTCAAATTCTTGGGCTCAAGTGATTCTCTTGCCTCAGCCTCCCAAGTAGCCTGCTCTCAAGTAGCAGGACCCAAGGTGCCTGCCACACCACTTGGCTAATTTTATTTATTTATTTATTTGTAGAGACAGAATCTCTACAACTTTGTCACCCTTGGTAGAGTGCTCTGGAGTCACACAGCTCACAGCAACCTCCAATTCCTGGGCTTAGGCAATTCTCTTGCCTCAGCCTCCCGAGTAGCTGGGACCACAGGCACTCACCACAATGCCCAGCTACACTTGGCTATTTTTTTCGAGAGAGAGCCTCAAGCTATTGCCCTGGATAGAGTGCTGTGGCATCACAGCTCACAGCAACCTCTAATTCCTGGGCTCAAGCGAGTCTCCTGCTTCTGCCTCCCAAGTACCTGGGACTACAGGTGCCCGCCACAATGCCTGGCCATTTTTTGGTTGCAGCCGTCATTGTTGTTTGGCGGCCCGGGCTGGATTCAAACCCGCCAGCTCAGCTGTATGTGGCTGGCGCCTTAGCTGCTTGAGCCACAGGCGCTAAGCCACACTTGGCTATTTTTAAAGACGGGGTCTCACTTTGGCTCAGACTGGTCTTGAACTCCTGAGCTCAAACAATCCACATGCCTTGGCCTCCTTTCATAGTGCTGGGATTACAGGTGTGAGCCACTGGGCCCGACCTTATTACTACTATCTTAAAGCCTGGTTCTTCCTACCCCAACAAGAATAGGGTAAGGTAAAGGGTGAAAAGTTACTAACTTGATGAAGGCAGGGTTGCTGGACCCAGCTGGTAGGCCACACTAGTTAGGCAGTGTGATGTTTGGAGTTGTCCTACCAGATATCAGGGCACACAGCTTGATGGTGCGAATGAGGGAAAGGGGATCCAGAGACAGTCAGACTTGCATGTTTACTTGTTTGTTTCATCATAAAACCTAAATGTACTTCAAAATCTAAATTCAAGAGGAAACATTATAAAGATTGATATTATCACAAGATAGGCTCAGGGATTAAGAAGCAGAGGGTTGGAGGAAAATGCTATTTTAAGCAATAAGACCAAGGAACTCTTTTCTGAGAAAGTAGCACTTGAGCAGAAACCTGAATGAAATGAGGAATCAGCCTAATGGAGATCTAGGGGAAGTTTACAATACCAAAAATTGCCATTGTTTATAATACCAAAATTGGAAGCCACTCAAATGTCCATTAAATACTAACACCAGGGGCAGCGCCAGTGGCTCATCGAGTAGGGCGCCGGCCCCATATACCAAAGGTGGTGGGTTCAAAACCCGGCCTTGGCTGAACTGCAAAAACAGAAAAATAGCCGGGCGTTGTGGCGGGCACCTGTAGTCTCAGCTACTTGGGAGGCTGAGGCAAGAGAATTGCCTAAGCCCAGGAGTTGGAGTTTGCTATGAGCTGTGTGATGCCCTACCAAGGGCAATAAAGTGAGACTCTGTCTCTACAAAAAAAAAATACTAACACCAGTTTGCAAAACAATGAGCCAGAGCTGTTTGTACAAATGAAAAGATGTCTTTGATATAATGAAAAACAGTTGGCTCAGCACCTGTGGCTCAATGGGCTAAGGCGCCAGCCATGTACACCTGACCTGGCGGGTTCGAATCCAGCCTGGGCCCACCAAACAACAATGGTGGCTGCAACCAAAAAATGGCCGGGCATTGTGGCGGGTGCCTGTAGTCCCAGCTACTTGGGAGGCGGAGGCAGGAGACTCGCTTGAGCCCAGGAATTGGAGGTTGCTGTGAGGTGTGATGCCACAGCACTCTATCCAGGGTGACAGCTTGAGGCTCTGTCTCAAAAAAAAAAAAAAAGG
>CAUYRH010030868.1:0-23603 GCA_963574655.1 Perodicticus potto
AGTGAGAGTCTATCTTGGTTAATGGTGAAAGGTATGGGTCCAGTTTCAGTCTTCTACAGGTCGCCAGCCAGTTCACCCAGCACCATTTGTTAAATAGGGAATCTTTTCCCCACTGAATGTTTTTAATTGGCTTGTCAAAGATTAAATAGCAGTAAGTAGCTGGGTTCATCTCTTGGTTCTCTATTCTGTTCCATACATCTATCTCTCTGTTTTTGTGCCAGTACCATGCTGTTTTGATCACTATCGATTTATAGTACAATCTCAGGTCTGGTAGTGTGATTCCTCCTGCTTTGTTTTTATTTCTAAGTAATGTCTTGGCTATTCGAGGTTTTTTCTGATTCCATAGAGAACTCAAGCGTATTGGCAACAAAAGGGCAAGTGATCCCATCTCAGGGTGGGAAAAGGACTTGAAGAGAAACTTCTCTAAAGAAGACAGGTGCACGGCTTACAGACACATGAAAAAATGCTCACCATCTTTAATGATCAGAGAAATGCAAATCAAAATGACTTTGAGATATCATCTAACTCCAGTAAGATTAGCCCACATAACAAAATCCCAAAACCAGAGATGTTGGCATGGATGTGGAGAAAAGGGAACACTTCTACATTGCTGGTGGGAATGCAAACTAATATGTTCCTTTTGGAAGGATGTTTGGAGAATACTTAGAGATCTAAAAATAGATCTGCCATTCGATCCTATAATTCCTTTACTAGGCATATATCAAGAAGACCAAAAACCACATCACAATAAAGATATCTGTACCAGAATGTTTGTTGCAGCCCAATTCATCATTGCTAAGTCATGGAAGAAGCCCAAGTGTCCATCAACCCACGAATGGATTAATAAATTGTGGTACATGTATACCATGGAATACTATGCAGCCTTAAAGAAAGATGGAGACTTTACCTCTTTTGTGTTTACATGGATGGAGCTGGAACATAGTTTTCTTAGCAAAGTATCTCAAGAATGGAAGAAAAAGTATCCAATGTACTCAGCCCTACTATGAAGCTAATCTATAGCTTTCATGTGAAGGCTAAAACCCAGTTATAGTACACGAAATGGAGAAAGGGGCAAGGGAGGGGAGGGGAGGGGTGAGGATGGGTGGAGGGAGGGTGATTGGTGGGATCACACTTACAGTGCATCTTACAAGGGTACAAGTGGAAATTACTAAACGTAGACTATAAATGTCTTCATATAGTGATTAAAAGGCCATGAAGGCTATGTTCAATAGTTTAATGAAAATATTTCAGATTGTATATAAAGTTAGCACGGTGTGCCCCATTATTGCACCAATGTATACAATTATGATTTAATAAAAATTAAAAAAAAAAGAAAAGAGGTATATATTAATGCTAAGTGGGGTGGTTATGTTTGGCTTGTTTTACTCAGGCTTTGTGAACACTGAGAAATCCTGAACTTAGAGGTCTTCGGTGCTAAAATCCTCATTAGAAGCCTCCCACTTGAACCAAAAGAAAATACTCTTATTGCCTCTTTTCTAAAATTTCAGGGAAAAACAATCACCAGTTCAGACTTCTCATAATGAGGAAGAAACTTTTGCATGCTTATTTTTCCAACTGGATTTTTAAAACTAGATAGTATAATAGTAAGGAATGGGCTGCTTTTTTATAGGCACCCTATGGTGTTATAGCTCTTAATCTTTTTTTTTTTTTTGAGACGGAGTCTCAAGCTGTCACCCTGGGTAGAGTGCTGTGGCATCACAGCTCACAGCAACCTCCAATTCCTGAGCTTGAGCGAGTCTCCTGTCTCTGCCTCCCAGGTAGCTGGGACTACAGGTGCCTGCCACAACGCCCAGCCATTTTTTGGTTGCAGCCGTGATTGTTGTTTGGCGGGCCTGGGCTGGATTCGAACCCGCCAGCTCAGGTGTACGTGGCTGGCACCTTAGCCCGTTGAGCCACAGGCGCCGAGGCTATAGCTCTTAATCTAAATTTAACATTTTGTATTTCTTCCTTTTGAAGACCAAAACCTACATGCTGCAAGCCACCATATGTACAGATTCCACAGTGAGTTGAGATGGCTCTCCATAGCCATTGAGGTGAATTTTTTTTTTTTTTTTTTTTTTTTTGTAGATAGAGACTCACTTTATCACCCTCAGTAGAGTGCCGTGGCATCACACACCTCACAGCAACCTCCAACTCTTGAGCTTAGGCTATTCTTTTGCCTTAGCCTCCCAAGTAGCTGGGACCACAGGAGCCTGCCACAATGCCCAGCTATTTTTCTGTTTTGCAGTTTGGCCGAGGCCGGGTTTGAACCCGTGACCTTCAGTATATTGGGCTAGCGCCCTACTCGATGAGCCATAGGCGCCGCCCCCTTTGACGTGAATTTTAAGAGTCTACCATCATCAGCCTCCTGAGTTATTTCAAAATGTTTTTGTCTGTATATTTTGGCTGTAGTAATAGTCTACCATGTGGATAATCTCTACTTCTGTATTTATTTATTATTACCAGATTTCAACCAGTCTACTTTTTCCCCTTCTAGCTCTCTTTTCTGTAGAATGTACTGTACTCGTAGTCACATACTTTGATTTAATATATCAGAAATTTACAAATCTGTTTTATAATTTTTATATTGTTGGATATTTACAATGAAAACTTTTACTAAATTATATTAATTTAAAGTGAATTTAAATTAATTTAAAATAAATTTAGTATTGTTGGAAGAAAACAGAAGAGCTCTTGGCTACTAGAGAGAGATTCCTCTGAGTTGCAAGACATATACGTGTTTGTAATTGTAAGCTCCTTGTAAGAAGTACTCTATGGAAGGAAGTTTAGGGGCCTATCATCAGGTATGTGTTGGCTAGAGAAAAACAGTAAATTTTTGTCTTCTGCAAGCATTCCCTGGTATGTAGTATAAGGGGGGCTGGGTTATCTTAAGGACACTGCTGTAAGCTGCCAGAATGCTGCACTTTGGTAAATTTCTTAGTGCGGGGGTTTAGAAAGAATTCTCATGTGCCAGCTATTCTAAGGTTCTTACATCTGGCTAGACTAAAAGATAGGACCATTATTTGAAGATCAGGGGCCATTTGAGAAGAGTGGCATCCTCAGGCACCTTTTTCTTACAATGGTAGTTTCTCAGGCCCCCAGTACATTTGGGCCACCACTCTTTGCGTCTGGCTGCCTGAGACCTCAAGGCCAAGTTAAATTTCAGTGAGAATGCTCAAGTCAGAATATTCCCAGTTAGCAAGTTTGTTTTCAACTCTATGCCCAGACTCAAGATATTTCCAGTGTTCTTAGTCAGATCCAGTGCTAATGATATACTCTCAAATGGATATGTTTGGGTCCATTCCTAGGGTGATTTGACAAGGGAATCATTTCCTTTTGTCCAAGAGGAAACCAAGACCACCCTACTTAGAATGGTCCTGCATGCTACAGGACCAGACTTTAGGTCTGGGAGTCACTTGGTTTCAGCTATCTTTTTTTTTTTTTTTTTGTAGAGACAGAGTCTAACTTTATCGCCCTCGGTAGAGTGCCATGGCATCACACAGCTCACAACAACCTCCAACTCTTGGGCTTAGGCGGTTCTCTTGCCTCAGTGTCCCGAGTAGCTGGGACTACAGGCACCCACTACAGCGCCTGGCTATTTTTCTGTTTTGCAGGTCAGGCTGAGGCCAGGTTTGAACCCACCACCTTCGGTATATGGGGTGGCACCCTACTCTATGAGCCACAGGTGCCGCCCATTTCAGCCATCTAATATGGGTTGGAATTCTTCTCAATAGCAAATGGGGGAAAAAGAGGTAACTGGGTTGGGTGGCAACAAAGGGAAAGTTAACATTACTGGTACAATACTTCCATCTACAGCAAAGTCTTAGCCAGTCCAGTGATACCCATTCCATATCACACTTTCCTGTGGAGAAGTAGAATTGTAGGAAAGTCAGGGTCTCTTGGGCAGAACTAAAGAAGGGAACTCCAGCAGATCCATACTGCCAGGAGGTATGTGGAAAGTGTGTCCTGAATTGAATTTGGGCTTTGGAACATCCAAAGACAGGCATCAGGCCTAGAAAAGGCCAGGATGACTGACTATAGGGCACAGAAAACCCAGATAGCAGCCACCTCATCTCAGAATTAGGGGAAGTTCCCACAAAAGAGCCTTGCCCAGTGCCTGTGGGCATTTGGGCTCCTACCACTTTACCACCTACAGGGCTTACTGCAAGGTTGCTGGCACTCTGAAAGAGGTCTTCCTTCAATGCTATATAGGTCAGAAAAGTATATGTGGGTTGGGGAGTTAAGGGGTGGGGTGTAGTAAATTCCTTCTATTTACTATGTCTTGTCTACAGATCAGTGTTCCTGGTCAGTATGATTTTTCCATACATGTTCGTAGTATTCCCCCTTTATCATCAGCCCCAATAGGGTAATGCTGAGGTGTCAATGAGTGTATGCACCCATTTATGAGGAAAAAGAAGAAAAGACTTCTGCCTTGTCCTTCTTGTCCAGGGTGTAGCACACTTGAGTTGGCAGAAGGATGTACAACTCTGTGTTTTTCCCAGCAGGTCTCTGGGTAGTAGCTGTCCTGAGATGAACCTAGGTCTAGACACAAGTCCACACAAGTACACGTGCTTCTACATGTCTTCCATAGCTAGCCTCCCGGTGGGAGGTATCCCCAGGTGGACCTAGGCCTGGTGCAAGGAGAAGGAGTATCTCAGAGGTAGCACCTGCTCCCCTCCCATCAGCCTGAGCCATGCCTTCAACCCCACAGTCTGCCAGGGTGAGAAGGGCCCCAGCACTCAAGCCTGCTGTCTGGGGTTGCAGTTTCTGGTGACCCTTCACTCCCCTCCAGGGCCCTGTGGAACGCTGGTCACACTGGACCTGGAGGTGGTCCAGCTGGCCTTTAAACAACCTCTGAGAGTGGCCAAGTCAGAATGTTTGGTGGTAGGCGGGTGGTGGGGTTGGATACTACCCTGTGTCCAGTGGTATCTTATCCCTGAGGGCTCAAACAGCCCCCAGGGCTCATAGTGTAACTTTGGGATTGGATCAGGTCAGGTCTGTTCCCCCAGGCCTTGCAGGGCAACTATTCCTTCTTTGCCAAGAAGGCAAATGAAGAGGCCAGGCTCCTGGCCACACAACACAAGCCCTGTAGGTGAGATTGCGCTCCCCCAAAGTGTCGGAGACCTTGATCTGTCATGTTGGACAGCAGCTGGCATTTTTTTCCTCACCAAAGGGCGGAGGGAGTGGACTTTACAGGCAGGGCAGGTGGGCATTTGTGGAGCAATACTGCCATCCAGAGGAACTTGTTTGGCCATCCCACAAAGCCCTGCCTGGGACTTCCTGGGAGGAGTGGCCTGGGAGTGAAGTGCGGGTGGTGGGGAGGGGATGGGACCAGGGAACAAGGCCATGGATGGATCAGAGGTCTCTGGGTGGCTAGGAGAAGCCCTTCCTGTGGCGGATCGGGCCGTGGGGCCACCAGAGGCAGGCGGCAGGCTGAGGCGGAAAGCCAGTATACCTGGTGGGTCCTGTGGAGGAAGCGCAGACTGTGGAGCCTGGTGGCGGCCATGTCTGGATAAGAGTAGGAAAAGGCTGGGCAGGGAGTTCCATGTCAGCGCTATGGGCAATTTGCCCACTGTCCGTTCCCTTAGGAGCAAAGGGCGGGATAGAGAAAATGTCTCTTTGCCCATGGGGTACCCTAGTGAAAGGATCGCTTCCAACCCTGGGGTTTGGCAGCAATTGATGGCTCTGGCGGCCCATGCTGAGATGATCTGGCTTCCTAGTGAAGGAGTCAGGCCACGTGACACGGGGTCTACACCCAAAGTCAGTTGAAGGGACCAATGCAAACCTTCAGGCACCGGCCCAACCAACTTGACATACAGTGTGTTCCTGCTCTCATTATTTTTTGTGTCCATGTCCCAAATGATCAGCAATTGGTCTAGAGTCAGGTCACTATCCATGGCAGTCACTTGTGTCTCAAGGCCTTGCACTTCAGCCTGTGCACTGCTCTGGAGTTATGCAGGCCTTTGCTTGGTTGTCTGGAGTGGACAAGTGGGAGGGATGGAAAGCTTTGGGAAAGAGACAGCGTAGACTTTGACTAGGTGGGAAGGGTGTCTTTCTAGACCAGCTAAAGTGCCAAAGCCAAAAGAATCCAGGAGAGAGCCACTGGGTTTGTCACAGGAAGAGACCACTGCATGCCAACAGGGACACTTCAGGCAGTCTCTGGAACACAGTGAATGATGGTGCACACTGGTCTTTTCACCCTCTCATCACTATCTGTTCTGTCATGGTTCCCACAGGTAGAATATGGCTGGGTCCAACCTGGCTTTATGGGGCTAGAGCTTTTTTTTTTTAATTTTTATTTTTGGGGGGCTGGAGCTTCAAGGACGGGTCCCTTTGTAAGAACCCATCTGGAAAGGCCTGGGCCACTGGCGTATATTTTCTTGTGTGTCCCAGAGCTTTGAGAATCAGTCTTTGCAGGAAAAAGAGGTGCTTGTCTAAGTGGGTGACACTGAGCCTCACTTTATAGAATTCACCAGTGGGAAGGAACCCAGGGGATCTTGCATAGTTCACAGATGAGAGGTCTTCTTTCTCAAGGGAGGAAAGGAACGTAGGAAGAGGTAGTGAGCCTCTTAGGCCTGACTCCTTAAGACAGGGCATCTTGGGTGGCACCTGTGGCTCAGTGGGTAGGGCGCCGGCCCCATATACCAAAGGTGGTGGGTTCAAACCTGGCCCCAGCCAAACTGCAACAAAAAAATAGCCAGATGTTATGGCTGGTGCCTGTAGTCCCAGCTGCTTGGGAGGCTGAGGCAAGAGAATTGCCTAAGCCCAGGAGTTGGAGGTTGCTGTGAGCTATGTGACACCATGGCACTCTACCAAGGGCAATAAAGTGAGACAAAAAAAAGAAAAGAGAGGGTATCTTCTTGGGAGTAATAAATGGAGAAAAGATCACAAGAGCTAGTCAATCCTTCCTGCCACCTGAGTATAGAGAGATAGCCATGTGAATGTGTGTACCCCTCTATGCTGATTTGTACATGGACTGTGATGAAAACTCATGATCACTTTATATGCAAATACCGTTTGGCTAACATACATGGACCAACGTTCCCAAGACAAAGAAGATAATGTCAGATAGGGATTTCTGCAGCCTTGGCTTCCAGGATCAGGGTGGCAGTGATGGCAGAAGTGGAACCATCTACCTGTTGAAGTAGTGGAATGGGGCTGGGGTTCCTTTGCATTTGTCTTGACACCTGTCTACTTGCACCATTTCTACAACCTTCAAATGCATCTGTCATGGTTTGGGGGCTACCTTGATGGGTAGTTCTGGAGAAAATAGCAGCTGTGTGTAAGCACAAACAATGAAAGTAGGGAATAAGACAGAGTTACAGAAAAAGAGAAATTCATAAGGAGAGAGAGAGAAAAGGATGAAGTAGAAAGGCAGGGAGAGAGAGAAATTAAGTGAGGGAGGGGGAACAAACATATTGTTGTAGGGAACCCTGCACGGCACTTTGGAGTGGTCACAGTTGGGAGGCAGCAAGGAGGCTGAAAGGGGCTGTAGTGTGTTCCTTGTGTTTACTGTGTCTTGTCGACAGAGAAGTGTTCTTGGACCTTGTGTCATTTGTATCCATGCTAAAGGTATTCTCCATTCTCATCATCTGAGATCCAGTTTTTTTGTTTGTTTGTTTCTTTTTTTTTTTTGCAGTTTTTGGCTGGGGCTGGGTTTGAGACCGCCACCTCCAGCATATAAGGCCAGCGCCCTACTCTTTTGAGCCATAGTCGCCGCCCTGAGATCCAGTTTCGATGAGAATATGTACTTATCAATGAGGGAGAAGCCTTGTTTGCATCCATGTCCTCGTCCAACCTAGCACACACAAGTCCGCGCAAATACACACGCTTCTACAGGTGTGTTACACAGTCAGCCTCTGGGTGGAAGCTGTCCCCAGGTAGCCCCAGGCCCTGCACGAAGAGGAGGGGTGTCTTACAGGTGGCACCTACTGCCCTCCTGTCAGCCTAAGCCATGCCTTCAGGCCCATGGGCTGCCAGGCTCAGAAGGGCCCAGGTGCTGAGGCCCGCTATCCGGGGTTACAGTTTCTGGTGACCCTTGCCTCCCCTCCAGGGCCCTGTGGGATGCTGGTCACACTGGACCTGGTGGATCAGCTTTGAGTGACCTTTGAGAGATCTTTGAGAGTGGCCAAATCAGAATGTTTGATGGTAGGCAGGGGTTGGAGTTGGATGCAACCCTGAGTCCAGTCTGCTTCCTGTCCCTGAGGGCTTAAGCAGCTCCTAGTGATGACACTGTAGCTTAGGGTTTGGGTCAGGGTTGGGTTTGCTGCCCAGGGCCTTGCAGAGTAACTATTCCCTTTTTGTCAGTAAGGCAGATGAAGAGGACCCTATAGCTCTGCAGGTGTGATTGCTCTCCCACAAAATGGTCAAGACCATGATCCACCATGATGGACCGCAGCTGGTGTTTTTTCCTCAGCAAGGAGTGGAGGGAGTGAGCTTGGGGGAAGGGCAGGTGGGCATTTGTAGAGTAATACTGCCATCAGTGGAACTTATTTGATGATCACACAAAGCCTTGCCTAGGGCTTCCTGGGGAGGAGTGGCCTAGGAGTGCATTCGTGTCCTGGGGGGACCAGGGGACAGGGTCACAGACAAATCAGAGCTCTCTGGAAGCCTAGGGGAAGCATGGCCTATGGGAGATTGGGCCGTGCAGGCATCAGGATAGCCAGCACACCTGGTGGATCCTATACAGGAAGCCCAGGCTAAGGAACTTGGTGGTGGCCATGCCTGGGCAGTACTAATAGAAGCCTAGGCTGGGGCTGTGGTCAGTTGCCTAGTGTGGACTATGGTCAGGATTCCTTCATATCCCCCAATTCCTGCACTCTGGCAGAGGCCTATTCTCAGTGCTACAGTACCCATCCCTCAAGGGGAACAGGCACCTAGACCTATGCCTTTGCAGATTCCTTTCTTATTGTCCACTCTCCCAAGAGTCCCAGGATTCTCAATGCCATGAGTAGGAATGGCTCTTGTTTCCATATAACTCCTGCCTCTCTATATCTCCATCCCATGGAAATATCTTCCATCCCTGAGGCTTTTTTCTGGGAAAAAGCCTCAGGAGTCGCTGCCTAAATCTCATCAATGTAGGATTCAGTTGCTGCCCTTCCTTCCTCCACCCTTATTCCTCCCCATTCACTTAACTCTAGCTCCCTTTTACCCTTCTCTCCTAGATCTACCCCTGGCATCTAGCTGACCTGGCAGGACCAGAAGCCACGTGCTTACTTCTGGGCACACAAGCCTTTTCCTTAAATCTTTACCCTTCAATAGCTCAACTATGAAGAACCTTTGTGGTAAGTTAAGATCTCCACTAGCTCCTACCTCCCTGTTCTACATTTGACGAAGGATATGATAGGTAGTCTCAAGGTGCAGGATCTGACCTCTTCTGTTTCATACCTCCCAGATGGGTGCTAAAACTATTCCTTGCCCTCCTTCATTTGACACATGTGAGTTTCCTTTTTCCCAGTGGTCTACGTAAGCAGAGCCTTTTGGACTGACATATCTTTTTTTGCCAAGTCCTAGGACAGGGTATAGACCTGTAGGATCTGATCAGTCCCCAGCACAAGGCTGTAAGTATAGTGGTCTCGATGTACTGCTTTTGTTTTGTTTTGTTTTTTTTTTTTGAGACAAGTCTCACTTTGCTGCCCTTGGTAGAGTGCTGTGGCAGCATAGCTCACAGCAACCTCAAACTCCTGGGCTCAAGTGTTCTGCTTGCCGCCTCAGCCTCCCAAGTATCTGGGACTATAGGGACCTGCCACAACACCTGGCTATTTATAGAGATGGAGTCTCACTCTGGCACAGGCTGGTCTTGAACTCCTGAGCTAAGGTAATCCACCAGGCTCAGCCTCTAGAGTACTAGGATTACAGGCATGAGCCACCACACCCAGCTGGATGTATTTCTTAGGCCTAGGGCAACTGAGTGGGAATAGCCAGACCTGAGAACATAGACCCACACACACACATTTGTATATCCAGGTATGTTCCACAAGGAAAGGAACTGGATCACACCACCAGATGGCCGGGAAGAAGGCTGAAATGATTGTGACCGGAAGTATATACACAGTACAGAACCAGCTTCCCCTGACTCTTAAGGATTATGTCTGATTGCAGTTATTGATCCCCAGTGGGTGCTGGCACCCTCTGCACTATGGGAAATATTCAGAATGGCATTCTGTGGATCCTGTGACCCAGCCAGACTTTCTTTGATAGGAACAAGAGGAAATCTGACAAAATTTGAAATGCAGTGCACTTATAGTATGTCTTTATCTTAGTTTCATACCAAATAATCAGGAAATTGTCCATCCTTTCTGTAATGTGGTTGCCGGCCCCTCTTCTTTACTTGACTGGGCCTGCCTCCTCCAGTTGGACAATCAAGACCCAGTTTTCCCTTGGTCCTAACGCCCCTCCACTTCCCCTTAGTGGCCCTCTTCTTCCCCTTAACTTGTTCCACACCAAGAGCAAAAATCCAGAGGCAAAAGCCCTGAGTAGCTTCAGCTCCAACATTCCAAACCTGATGGCCACTAAGGCTTGGTCTCCAGACTTGGTAAGCCTGGTAGTCCATGGATTGTTGGTGGGTAGGCCTATCACAGTCACCTTCACACTGGCTCTGGAACCAGGACTTTATACCCAGTGGAGTGGCCAAGTCTAGCCCCAGAATTTCCTGAGTACCCTAAACCTACCCTTCCTCCCTCAATACACAGAGGGATCTGGATGCCATGCTCAAAGCTTCTACTTGATGGCACTATTGCATCAGAAATTTCACAATCTTGCCACCTCAAGCATCTCCTTCCACTATTCATGGCTTAAAAAAAATAAAAATGCCAAGGAAGGGTCAAAATCCCTGGAAACCCTAGAAGTGGGATTTCCTTGGTAAGGATGCTAAGAGAAGGGGTACCCCTTCCCCTCTGGCTCTTGATAGGGAATATAAATATGTGTGTGAAAATTTTTATGAAAAAGATATATGCACATATTATGTATCCATTCTTACATCATCTTGTTATGAGCTTTCAGTCTGGATATCATATAAAGGGGCCCCCACTTATTTGTCATACTTGTGGGCATTATATGGCTCATCTTGGGTAGAATTCCTGCTCTCACGGTAACATTGACTCATACTTTCAGGTAGGCTGAGTACTTCTATTTCCCCTCTTTTTTTTTTGAGACAGCGCCTCAAGCTGTTACCCTGGATAGAGTGCAGTAGCATCACAGCTCACAGCAACCTCCAATTCCTGGGCTCAAGCGAGTCTCTTGCCCACGCCTCCCAAGTAGCTGGGAATACAGGCACCCGCCACAACGTCCGGCCATTTTTTGGCTGCAGCCGTCATTGTTGTTTGGCAGGCCCGGGCTGGATTCGAACCCGCCAGCTCAGGTGTACGTGGCTGGCGCCTTATCCCGTTGAGCCACAGGCACCGAGCCTCTATTTCCCCTCTTATCCTGCAGCCATTACCTCTCTTCTTGTCCTCGTGAAGGCTCCTGTGAGTCAAGGAGCATCATCCAGCATACTGGTTCAGGAGCAGATCAAAAAGGGAGTAGTAAGCTATTGTGGGAGCAGCAGGAATTGACAGACGCTATGTCAGGTGAAAAGACTTGGGCGAATATAGCCCTTGGTTGCCTACAAGGTTCTCAGTCACTTACCATTGAGTGTCCCAAGTTGGTGTTCATGGGTCAGAGGGAGAGCCTGTGTCTCCACACAGGTAGGTAACACTGGTGAAAGACTTTGGTTCTACAACTTCTGCTAGGAATCTCTACATGAAAAGTATAGCTGTGTCTCCTCATGTTTGTTTCTAGTGTATAGTGAGAATCCAGGCAAATGTATATGTGTGTCTGCTTTTGGCCTTCTCTCCCACCCCAAGAATCTCACATGTAATAGATTTCATGTACTTTGCAACTTTCACAAAAGTTGTCTCAGGGCCTTTGCACGTGTATGTAGAGGCAATGTCCTGCCAGATCTTTTCCTCTGTAATACCTGCTTAGGTGCCCATGTCTTCCAGGGGCAACAAGAACATTGTTTATTTACCATGTCTCTTTTTTTTATTTCAGGTTAAGGTGAGGGTACAAACAACTAGGTTACAATATTTGCATTTGTTAAGTAGAGTCGCTCTTGTAATTGTGTCCCAGATCCAAAAAGTGTGCCACATACCCTTGTATTGTGCCCATTAAGTGGGATCACACCAATCCCCTCCTCCCCCCATCCCCTCCCTTATTCCCCCTACCATGTGTCTTTTTTTTTTTTTGGCAACAGTATTTTGCTCTGTCACCCAGGCTAGAGTGCAGTAGCATCATCATAGCTCACTACAGACTCTTAACTCCTGGGCTCAACTGATTCTCCTGTTTCAGCCTCCCAAACAGCTGAACTACAGTCACACACCACCACGCCAGGCTAAATTTTTTTTGTAGAAACAGGGTCTTGTTATTGCCCAGGCTGGTATTAAACTTCTGGCCTCAAACCATCTTCCAGTCTTGGCCTACCAAAGTGCTGTAATTACAGGCATAATCCACCATGCCTGGCACCCTTCTTTTTTTCTTTGAAATGACCTGGTCTTAGGGCTAAGTATAAAGTCCTAGTTCCAACATGTATGATATATGTATGATGTATGTATGATGTGTCCACCCAGAGGCCGGCAGCAGAGTGGATTCAGATGCAGCCACCCACATGAATCATTTTCCCTCATCCCTGGAAAGTCAGTGTGGTGGATTTGTATGTATTCAGATTGGAGATACTTGGTTCTCATTTCTTCTCTAGGCAGAAGAGCTGATGGTCCCTCAAGGGTCTGTTTTTTTATTATGAGCAGTGGGGAAAACAGGTTCATGACAATATTAGGATATATATTCCTCCATAGTCACACAAATACACTAATCTATGCAAGGATAGATAACCAAGTTGTGATGGCCTTCGTTCTCAGAGAAAGGAGAGCCAGAGGAAGGTATCATCCAGTTCAGTTTCATACGGGGCCATTCCAGGAGAGCTGTCTCTTTATGATAACCCCATACGACATTCGTATAATTTCCAGAGATTAGTAGAGTTGTTTATTCAGCTATACTTTCTTTAGATAATCACAGTTGATCCAACTAACAGCTGCTAGCCTAGTTTAAAAGTTCTCTCGATTGACAAGATGGGGTGTACGTATACTGCCATATTTGACCATCACTTTGGCAGTAAGTCCCACATCTAGTGAAGGACATTTGTCTATTTCTTTCTGCAGGACTGTGGGCAGAAGGCAAAGAAACCTCCCTGAGCCAAGGTCATCTCTCAGTGCTGTTGTTACAGGTGAGTGCTCTTTATTCTCCCTTTTCCTTTTCAAAAAAATGTCTTATTTTATCCTATGAAATAGGTAGTAATTCTGGGATTTCAGTATACCTGAAAGACTGCCAAGGTAGGGAGACTGCTAGCATGGAGCAATAGAATCTCTTCCATAATGTTCCATCATGGTTGGTAGGAAAGGTTCTTAGGTAAGGTACTGATGGTGGTAACCAAAGTATGAGGTACTTGAATGAGCGCCTAGGCAATATGCATCTTTCTAAAGGATCTGAATCAGTCTATGAAACATGAGATCAGTGTCCTGCAGTGCAGTGGAGAGTGGAAATAGACTGAGGTCAGTGTCCTGCAGTGCAGTGAAGAGTGGAAATGAACTGAACTGGGCTCCCATGAGGGCATCTGACAACAGCAGGAGCATGGACTTCAGCCTTACCCCTGGAAAAAGGGCCCCAGAACTCCATGGTAAGAGACAGATTTACAGGCAGAGGCAGGACAGCCAGGTTTTTCAGGCCTTCACCTTCTTAGTGTTCAGTGGAACCCTGTCTGTAAGTTTTGCCTGTCATTTTTTTTTTTTTTTCTAGACAGAGTCTCAAGCTGTCGCCCTGGGTAGAGTGCCATGGCATCATCATAGTTCACAGCAACCTCCAACTCTTGGGCTCAAGCAATCCTCTTACCTCAGTTTTTTCTATTTTTATTAGAGATAGGGTCTCACTTTTGCTCAGGGTGGTCTCAAACCAAGAGCTCAAGCAATCCACCTGCCTTGGCCTCCCAGAGTGCTAGGATTACAGGTGTGAGCCACTGTGCCCAGCTAGCCTGTCATCTTATGATCACTCTTGGGCCCAGCTCACAGTACCACGACCGTTGACTTGATTTGGAGAACATGGGGCATACTGTGGCTGAACTAGAAGAGGCACACAGGCTGAAGGGGGCAGGATATGCACTTACACAGCCCCTAATGGACTGCTCTCCAAGACCCCTATTGAACATTGAGAACCCAGTGGTCTTGGAGACTATTGTCTCTTGGGATACTTAAAAGGAACATGGAGAAAGTGTGGTATCTTAAGGAAGTGTCATTCCCTTCCAAGATGAAATGCATGAGCCCTTTGAAGTGTACCTGGATTTGTGTTTTCCACTCTAAGACTCTGGTGGGAATTGTCCAACCATTGACAGTGGGGTCAGGTTCAAGGAAGACAAGTATGCATGTTATGTCACCTGATTACCCCCGTGAAGGGACTCAAGTGTGGAACCCCTGTTGTCTAAAGATGAGATGACAACCATGGAAGAGGAGTTGGGTCCTCAGTCCCTGTTGGTTCATTGTCCCTGTCTTGTGTTGGCAGTTTTGCCTCACTGGTCATCCCAGCCCTCTCTGGTATGCCACCACTTATAGCTGATTGCTTAAGACCTCTTCATAAAGCTGGCTATTCCTTGCTTCCTGACAGTGCCCAAAAATAAACATTCCCCAATGTGTGGAAAAATGTATGGTCCTTAATCTGTGCCCTCTAGGTATTTCCACCTGGGCTGAACCACCTCCAGGGCTAAAGATAAAGCCTTGATGGAGGCATTTTATCTATGGCTAGGGTGACTTGATGTGGAAACATTTCTCTGTATCCGAAGGAAAGCTTAAGACAGTACTCCTGAGAAGAGCTGAAAGATCTCAGACAACTGGTTGTGACAACTGGTAGCTCACAAGATTGAGAAACAGTGAATACCTTTTGGCTTATTTTACAGAGACACGAGCTAGGGCTGTGAAAGTAGGGCATGGTGGCTTTCGTAGAACAATACTGCCATCTAGAGGAACATGTTTGGTGATCCCATGAAGCGCTGTCTGGGACTTCCTGGGAAGGCGTGGCCTGGGAGTGCAATCATGCTCAGGAGGGACAGGGGACAGGGACAAGCACGTGGACAGATGAGAGCACTCTGGAGGCCTAGCGGAAGCATGACTAGTGGCAGATCAGGTCGTGGAGCCACCAGAGACAGGCGGCAGGCTGAGGCATACAGCCACCACGCCTGGCAAGTCCCCTAGAGGAAGCCTGGGCTCTGGAGCCCGGTGGCAGCCATATCTGGCCGGGACTAGCGGAAGGCTGGGGCAGGGAGTTCCGTGTCAGGACCATGGGCAGTTTGCCTGCTGCCTGCTTCCTTAACAGTAATTGGCAGGGTGTCCCAGATGTGTCTTTGTCCACAGGGCACCCCAGTGAAGGACCAGTCTCAGCCTTGGGGTTTCTATGGCCATTGGTGGCGGCTGGAGGTGGCCAATGGGGAGAAGAGCAGTCTTCCTAGGGCGGAGGTCGGCCATGTGGCACCCCGCAGGGCCCGCAGCCAAGACTGTACAGTGGTTTCCCCCAGCCTAAGCAACTTGACATACAGTGCCACCCTGCTCCCCTCCCTTGTTGCGTCTAGGTCCCAAGCGATCTAGCAATAGACTTGGAGCCGGGCCACTGTCCCTGGTGGTTATTTGTGGCTCAAAGCCTTGCCTGTGTGCTGACCCTGTGTAAATGTCGCCACTATTTGGTTGATTAGCCTTTTTGTCCTAATTTCTTCCACCTTGTTTTTCCCTTCTGCTTTACCCCCATTCTCTTTCTTCTGTTTTTTAGACTCACACATACCAGTGAGACCCACCATGGCCATAAGCAATGTGGCGGTCACACGGGCCTTTCTCATTTCACACCTATAGCCTGCTATTGGAGAATAGCTGTGGGTCATGTTTCTTGTCAGTTCTCATCTGCCTGGAGCTGTGCTACCTGTGCTAGCCCAAGGATATGGCAGGAAGTATCAAGACCCAGGACTGCATTCCTTTTCTTTCATACCTACTGGATGGTTTCTGAAAATCATTACTTGTGCTGCAGTACTTCACCTTGGCAAGTTTCCTGAATTATTGCTGAGGAGAAAAATGGGCACTGAACCTTTCTGGCCCACTGACCTTTTCTCTACCAATCCACCGGTTAGGATCTCATAATGTCCCAACCCATAGCTGTAAGTATGATGGTCTCAGTGTGCTCCATTGGCCTGGGCCAATGAGCTAGCATAGCTAGACTTACAGAACATAGACCTCCACATGTGTGAACCTGAGTGTCATTCACAAGGAGAGAGATTGGGTCATACCACTAGAGGCCAGAGAATGAGACATCTCTGAAATGTTCCCCAACTATAGTGCATGACAATACAGACTCAAGTCCTCTAACTCCAGAGGACAAGGGCCAACTTGACCTATTGATGCCCAGAGGGTGCCAGCACACGCTGCACAATGAGAGAAGATTCTCAGAATGGCATCCTGTGCAGGCTGTTATGTGGACTTTCTTTGACAGTGAGAGGAGATCACACAGAACTTGAGCTGCCATGCACCTCTGTTACTGTTTCTTATTTTATTCTAGCGCCCAGTAATCAAGATATTCATCTTCTCTAGAAGAGACAGCCCCTAACATTGTGGCTGTTGGCCCCTTCGCTTTACATGGCTGGACCTAGGTTTTCCAAATGGACCGTTAGGTCCAGATTTCCCTGTGGCCTTGACTCCCGGGACAGTATCCCTCTTCTTCATCCAACTGTGCCCCTTTCCAGTAACAAAAATCTAGAGCAGTGGTTCTCAACCTGTGAGTCACGACTCCTTTGTTCAATTTGTAACAATGCGGCAATTAGGAAGGTTCAGAACCACTGATCTAGAGGCAAGTGCCCTGCAGTAGATTCTGCTCAAGCTTTCCAAATATGGCAGCCACAGAGGTCTTGTCTGAATGGCCTCCCGAGACACACAGGCCGGGCAGCCTGAGCCTCCTTGGTGGCCAGGCCGGCCTCCATCTCTTTCTCATTAAACCTGAAGTCACCCTGGGGTCCTCATGTGCAGCCCGAGAATTCCTTGATTTTTTCCCCAAACCTGCTCTCCCCTCTCTGAGGCCTTCCCATCAATATACATAGAGTATCTGGAAGCCATACTCAAAATTGTCCACTTGGTGACACTGTTGCTCCAGAAATACCAACCAGTTTGGCCTCCCAGGACTATCCAGCCTTTATAGATTTAAAAATAAAAAAAATTCCAAGGACCGCCCAAATTGGATTCAAGCCCTAAAAGTGGAGGTGGAGGTTTATTTTTTCTTTCAGGTAGTGAGGGTAAAGGTGTGTGTTTTTCTTAGGCTCTAAGAATAGAAGGTAAGCGTGTGAAAATGTTCATCAAGAAAAGCAGATGTGTAGCTCGGCTCCCGTTGCACAGTGGTTACGGCGCCGGCCGCATGCGCTAAGGGTGCCGGATTCAAACCCAGCCTAGGCCAGCTAAACAACAATGACAACTGCAACAAAAATAGCCGGGTGGGTGCCTGTAGTCCCAGCTACTTGAGAGGCTGAGGCAAAAGAATCGCTTAAGCCTAAGATTGTGAGGTTGCTGTGAGCTGTAATGCCACGGCACTCTCCCCAGGGCGACAGCTTGGGACTCTGTCTCAAAAAAGAGAAAAACAGATGTATCAATTTATTCATTGATGCATCATTCCTTCATGAGCTTTAAGTAAGAATTTACTATAATGAGGCACCCAGTTTTCTTTTCTTTTTGCAGGTTTTGGCCGGGCCAGGTTTGAACGCCCCACCTCTGGTATATGGGGCCAGTGCCCACTCCTTTGAGCCACAGGCGCTGCCCAAGGCACCCAGTTTTCTAGGTGCACCTATAAATATTATATTGGTCTTTTTGGTAGAATGGTTGCTCTTATGGGGATATTGACTCATAGACTGAAGGAAGCTGAGTATCTGGATTTCCCTCTTATCCTGTAGTTATTACCTTCATTCTGTTCTCAGGGAGCCAGGACTAGACCTGAGGAGCCAAGGCAAGCACACTGAAGGTGGAAACTGCCTTAGCAGCAGTCCAGAGAAGGTATAGTAAGCCATTGTGGGAGCAACAGGAATTGACAAGGGCCATGTCATGTGAGAAGACTGGAAGGAGTCTCTGGTAGTTAGTTCTCAATGAGTATCCCAGGTTGAGCTTCTAAGGTTCAGGAGGAGTGCCCAGTGGTTCTAAACAGTTAGGTTAACTTGATAAAGGCCTTTGGTTCTACAGTCCCTTGTGGCAAAGTGTACATGGAAATGTGGCTGTGATGTCTACTTAGCTCCCACCCATTCCTTCAAGCATACTTTGATGGGTTAATACACACATACTGACTTTCTTCCTCAAGTACACATGTGTTTTTTCCTTTTTATTATTAATTTTCTTTCTCCCATGACTACCTTGGTAATGACACTGTGGCTAGAGATTTCTCCCAATTAGGGAAAAAGTGCTTACCATTGAATGAGCCCTAATCCCAAATTGTCCCTCTGCCTTCTACACCTCTTACCATCCCTCCCTGAAGTGAGAAGGAGATGACCTTTTTTCCTGTGTGTATGCTTCCTTCCTATGCAAATGCATGAAAATACAGAAGTATGTCTCCTTTTGCCCTTCTCTCTGACCCCACCAGGCTGTTATGAAATAGATTCTTTCTGCTTTCATAAAACACATGCCCCCTGGCCTTTGCACTTGTGTGCAAAGTCAACACTCTGCCAGATCTTTCTATTTCTCCCCTGTAGCAATTACCTGGGATCTCATTGTTGTCTTCAGGGAAGCAGCAGAAACATTTATTTACTGTGTCTCTTCTCTTTGGACATTTGGTTTTTGTTTTCCTTCTTCCTATCTTCTTTTCTTTGAAACAGGTTTGGCAGTGCTTTTGTTCTGACAGGGTGAGTGTGTGTGTATGACAGATACATCAAGTAGTGTTTGTGTTCACCCAGAAGCCAACTGCAGGTTACATTGAAACATAGCTACCCCCAAGAACTATTTGCCCTCATCCCTGTGTAGGGATCTTGGCGAAACTCACCCTTTTCCGTTGTTTGATTCACTGAAAGATCAACTCATAATTAGGGCAGATTAGTAAGAGAAAAGTGGAATATGGGTGCCACAAATGGTTGCTAGGGAGAATGAATAGGTGGGGGAAACAGATTGACTTGTAAATTAACCTGAGAGACAGGTATTGTGTTTTAAATGATTTGGGCGGGTCTGCTAGCATTCAGAGGGAGAAAAGGAAGTCAGTTACCTTCTTTGATCTGCTGATCTGGTCAGTCTGGTTTTATGCAGATAGAGGGAAAGCCCTTTCCAATGCTTTCTGATTGCGAACGGCCTTTAATTCAAAATATTGTTTATGTTAAGTAGTCATATTTTGGCATAAAATTTCCTTAGCTCCTTCACTGAAAAGTCAGTATGGTAGATCTGTATGCAGCCAGACTGAATATAGCTGCTTCCCTTTCCTTTTCTAGAAAGATAAGCTCCAGGTCCCTTAAGGGTCTGTTACTCTATTTATGGGTGTTAAAGGAAATAGCCTTGTGATGATATTTTGATATATATATATATTTCTCCATAGTCACACAGTATGAATGTCAGGAAAGAAGGCTATGTGAGGACAGATGCCCAAGATGGGCTGGATGTAGTTTTTACTGACTATAAAGCCAAGAGTGAGGTATCCTATTTTTCAAACAGGATTGTTCCAGGAGAGCTGCTTCTTTTTGACACCTGAAATGATTTCCTATAATTTCCAAGAGATAAATAAGGTTGGTTTTCATTCTATAATTTCTACAGAAGTCAGAACTGACCTAGAGGGATTTTCTTTGCCAATTCCATGACTCCCTTCCTTTCCTCTTTATGAGGGAAAATGGGATACAGTACAAGGGTCCAAGTAGAATGAAGGACAGGACTATCTACACACACAGAGATAAAAGCAAGGAGAAAAGCATGGCCCATGGAAGTTCAAAGCAGTCATCCAGGCCAGTTTACTTTTTTCAGTGCATAATGAGGGTGTTTCTACTTCTACTCAGACCTGCCATGGTCACAGTTAGGTATCCTCAAGAATACGCACCCATTTATGGAGAAGAAGATGGAAACACTTTGACCTTGCATAGTACATGTGAATCTGTAGAAGCCCACACACTTACATGTGTCTTACACAGCAAACTTCTGTGTAGACTTTGTCCACAGGTAGGCCTGGGCAATAGAAGGGAAAATTGGGAGAGAAACAGACAGAGGAGGAAGGGAGGAAAAAGCATGGACAATCCCATACAGAATTTTTCAGGTCATAGTCGGGAGGTGGGTAAGGAGGCCTAATAGTGGTGTATTATGTTCCTTGTTTTAACTCTGTCTGAAAGGGGGGCACTCAACCAGCATAAACCTCACAGAACACCAAGGCTTGTACGAAAGGTCTTCATTGGCGGGGAAGCTGCAGAGCAGCATTAACGAGGAGGGGGGAGAGAGGAAATGGGGGAAAAGAGGAGAGGAGGAAGGGGAGAGAGAGAGAGACAGAAGGACACATGGGGGAAGGGAGAGAAAAGAGAGAGAGAGAGCAAAAGACAAGGGCACCTTACATAGACTCGGTTAGGGGAGGTGTCGGGATGGTAGAACAGCCAATAAGGTGTTACTGCTCTGGCGCGAAGAGCCGTAGACGGCGGGCCCTAAGTTTGAACTTTTCAGTGGGGATAGGGAGATGAAGTTTTGCAATCATCTAACACTGTCTTATTTACAGAGCATTGTTCCTGGGCCATGTGTTATTTGCATCTGTGTTGGAGGCATTCCCCATTCTCATCGTCCCCACCTGATATCAGTAAGGTGTTGATGAGAATATATACCCATTTATGGGGCAGATGCCTTGTCTTCATCCATGTCTTTGTACAGCATAGCACACATAAGTCCGCACAAGCACACACCCTTCTACAGGTGTGTTATACAGCCAGCCTCCGGGTGGGAGCTGGCGGCTCTAGGCTCTGCACAAGGAGAAGGGGTGTCTCACAAGTGCTGCCCTCCCATCATCCCTAGTCATGCCTTCAGCCCCACGAGCTGCCAGGGTGAGAAGGGCCCAGGCACTCAGGCCCAATGTCGAGTGTTATAGTTTCTGGGGACCCTTGGCTCCCCTCCAGGGCCCTATGGGATGCTGGTCGCCCTGGACCTAGTGGTCCAGCTGGCCTTTGAGTGATCTTTGAGAGTGGCCAAGTCAGAATGTTTGGTGGTGGGCAGGGGCTGGGGTTGGCCACAACCCTATGTCTAGTCAGCAACTTATCTATGAGGGCTCAAGCAGCCCCCAGTGCTCATGGTTGTAACTTTGGGATTGACTCAGGTCAGATCCGTTCCCCCAGGCCTTGCAGGGCAACTATTTCGTCTTTGTCAAGGAGGCAGATGAAGGGGACCCTCCAGCAACCAGGCTGCTGGCCACCCCACCACATGAGTGCTTCAGGTGGGATTGGGCTCCCAGAAGTGGCCAAGACCTTAATCTGCCGTATTGAACAGCTGCTGGCTTTTTCTCTTCAGTAAAAGGCGGAGGGAATGGACTTGGTGGGGGAAGGGCAGATGAGCATTTGTGGAACAATACTGCCATCCAGAGGATCTTGTTTGACCATCTCATGAAGCCCTGCCTGGGACTTCCCAGGGAGGAATGGCCGGGAAGTGCAGTCGTCATGGTTAAGAGGGACAGGGGACAGGGCCATGGACATATCAGAGCATTCTGCGGGCCTATGGGAAACATGACACTGGCAGATCAGGCCATGGGGCCACCAGAGACTGGCGGCAGGCCAAGGTGGACAGCCAGCACGCCCGGCGTGTCCTGTAGAGGAAGCCCAGACTGTGGAGCCTGGTGGTGGCCATGTCTGGGCGGGACTAGCAGAAGACTGCTCTAGGAATTTCCTGTCTGGACTTTTGGCCTGTTCCACTTGGCAGGCTCCAGTAAAGATTCCCAGTTTTCCTACACTCTTGCAGAGGCTTATTCTTAGTGTTGCAGGTCCTATCGCCAAGGGTTCACTTACCTACTCTGATGGCTTTGTAGGAGGTGGACTTCTCCCCTGTTGACAACATTGCCTAAAAGTATCTGTAGCCTCAAGGTAGTGACCAAGAATATCCCTTGTTTTCTGGTTTCCTCTATATCTATCTCCTGATCTCACACCTGTGGTTGGCCAGGGACCTTGCAATGAAGAAGGACGGATGACCCTGTATAAATGTCATAACTATTGGGTTCAGTTGCCATTCTCTCTTCCTTTCCCTACCTTTTTTTCCCTAGCTGCTTTAGCCCCGGCCTTCTTCCTTATCCCTATCTCCCAGATTGATGCCTATGGATCAGACCTGTCAAGGCCAGGAACAATGTGGATACTTCTGGGTACACAGGACTTTCTCCTAAACCTTGACCACCCAATATCCCACTACTGAAGAACCACTGTTGTGGGTCATCCTCTCTGCCAGTTCCACCTGCCTGTGGCTTTGCTATGTGGTCCCTCCTAGCCCAAGGATATGGTAGGAAGTCTCACAGCCCAGAAGTGTACACCTTTTGTTTCATACCTACTAGATAGTGTCTAAAAAGTGTTCATCAAGTCCCTTTACCCCCCTGAGTTTCCTGAATTCTTGCTTAGTGCTCTTATGTGGGCAGAGCCTCTAGGCTCCCTGACCTTTTTCTTTGTCTACCCCTGTGGCACAATATTGACCTAGAGGATCTGATCATTCCCATTCCAAGGCTGGTAACTTAGTGGGCTCAGTATACTCTTTATGCCTCAGGCCACATCTTGGGACAGCTAGATCCAGAGAACATAGACCCCACCACCACATGTCTGAACCCAGATTTCTTCTTCAAGAAAAAGATCTAGGTCATATATCCACTGGCCAGGGACCAGGCATCTGTGAAAGGTTCCTCACCAGTAGTACATGAGCAATGCAGACCCATGTCTCCAGACTCCAGTGGACAAGAACTGATTTGACATATTGATACCCAGTGGGTGCTGACACACTGTGCACAATGGGAAAAGATGCTAGGAATGGCATCCTGTGTGGCCTGTTACCCAGACTTTCTTTGACAGGAGAGAAAGGAAATAACAAAACTTGATCTGCTAGCCAGCACCTGTGGCTCCGTGAGTAGGGCACCGGCCCTATATACCAAGGGTGGAGGGTTCAAGCCAGACTCCGGCCAAACTGCAAAAAACAAAAATAGTCGGACGTTGTGGCTGGTGCCTGTAGTCCCAGCTGCTTGGGAGGGTGAAGCAAGAGAATCCCCTAAGCCCAAGAGCTGGAAGTTGCTGTGAGCTATGACGCTATGGCATTCTACTGAGGACAACAAAGTGAGACTCTGTCTCAAAAAAAAAAAAAAAGCTTGATCTGCCATGTACCTCTCTTACCATTTCTTGTCTTGTTCTAATACCCAGTAATCAGGATATTCATCCTCTCTACAAGCAACAGTCCCTAACATTTGTCCCGACCCACGGGACTCAGTTATTCGTGGGCACGAGGGGGACCCAGCCTGAAAAGCAATGGGCGAGAAAGAAGGAGCGAGACCAAGCAAAGTTCTTGTCAAGGTCTGTTTAATGGCGGCAGGAATCAGCCTTTTAAGTTTGTAAGTGCGGG